>OX155903.1:40298988-40592301 GCA_944588485.1 Phosphuga atrata
CTATTCGCCTCCATTCGGCGTTAATTATTTCATGACCCAGAGGAATCCATCTGACGCCGAAAACACATCTTGATGAGTTTTTATCCGAAGCAATGGCATCGCCATCACTCATAATCTCGTTTACGTTTCTGACCTTTGCTGCGGTTTCCCGTTTCTTTCTTTTCCGGTTGTGTACCGTTCTCGATGCGCCGGATGGACGACGAGGGCGTTCGAAGTGTTCCAAGCGGACCGTTTCGTAACAGTGAGTTATGAACCGAAATGAAATTGTTTCATAAATATTTAGATTTTCCACAAATTTGTTAAGGTTCTGGTAACGAGAGATAAAACACACTTGAAAGGTATAGTCTCGCTTTGGAACTATAAGCTAAAGTTTATAAATTCTTCCAAATATCTCTTAAATAAACATTACTTAGAGCAGACTAGTCATATAAGATTAGAAATACTTGTCCGGCGAGACTAGGCAGACAAGACTAAACAGGCTAGACAGACAGGATTAGACAGACAAGACTATACAGACAAGACTAAACGGACAGGACTAGACAGACAAGACTAGACAGACAAGACTAGACAGACAAGACTAGACAGACAAGACTAGACAGACAAGACTAGACAGACAAGACTAGACAGACAAGACTAGACAGACAAGACTAGACAGACAAGACTAGACAGACAAGACTAGACAGACAAGACTAGACAGACAAGACTAGACAGACAAGACTAGACAGACAAGACTAGACAGACAAGACTAGACAGACAAGACTAGACAGACAAGACTAGACAGACAAGACTAGACAGACAAGACTAGACAGACAAGACTAGACAGACAAGACTAGACAGACAAGACTAGACAGACAAGACTAGACAGACAAGACTAGACAGACAAGACTAGACAGACAAGACTAGACAGACAAGACTAGACAGACAAGACTAGACAGACAAGACTAGACAGACAAGACTAGACAGACAAGACTAGACAGACAAGACTAGACAGACAAGACTAGACAGACAAGACTAGACAGACAAGACTAGACAGACAAGACTAGACAGACAAGACTAGACAGACAAGACTAGACAGACAAGACTAGACAGACAAGACTAGACAGACAAGACTAGACAGACAAGACTAGACAGACAAGACTAGACAGACAAGACTAGACAGACAAGACTAGACAGACAAGACTAGACAGACAAGACTAGACAGACAAGACTAGACAGACAAGACTAGACAGACAAGACTAGACAGACAAGACTAGACAGACAAGACTAGACAGACAAGACTAGACAGACAAGACTAGACAGACAAGACTAGACAGACAAGACTAGACAGACAAGACTAGACAGACAAGACTAGACAGACAAGACTAGACAGACAAGACTAGACAGACAAGACTAGACAGACAAGACTAGACAGACAAGACTAGACAGACAAGACTAGACAGACAAGACTAGACAGACAAGACTAGACAGACAAGACTAGACAGACAAGACTAGACAGACAAGACTAGACAGACAAGACTAGACAGACAAGACTAGACAGACAAGACTAGACAGACAAGACTAGACAGACAAGACTAGACAGACAAGACTAGACAGACAAGACTAGACAGACAAGACTAGACAGACAAGACTAGACAGACAAGACTAGACAGACAAGACTAGACAGACAAGACTAGACAGACAAGACTAGACAGACAAGACTAGACAGACAAGACTAGACAGACAAGACTAGACAGACAAGACTAGACAGACAAGACTAGACAGACAAGACTAGACAGACAAGACTAGACAGACAAGACTAGACAGACAAGACTAGACAGACAAGACTAGACAGACAAGACTAGACAGACAAGACTAGACAGACAAGACTAGACAGACAAGACTAGACAGACAAGACTAGACAGACAAGACTAGACAGACAAGACTAGACAGACAAGACTAGACAGACAAGACTAGACAGACAAGACTAGACAGACAAGACTAGACAGACAAGACTAGACAGACAAGACTAGACAGACAAGACTAGACAGACAAGACTAGACAGACAAGACTAGACAGACAAGACTAGACAGACAAGACTAGACAGACAAGACTAGACAGACAAGACTAGACAGACAAGACTAGACAGACAAGACTAGACAGACAAGACTAGACAGACAAGACTAGACAGACAAGACTAGACAGACAAGACTAGACAGACAAGACTAGACAGACAAGACTAGACAGACAAGACTAGACAGACAAGACTAGACAGACAAGACTAGACAGACAAGACTAGACAGACAAGACTAGACAGACAAGACTAGACAGACAAGACTAGACAGACAAGACTAGACAGACAAGACTAGACAGACAAGACTAGACAGACAAGACTAGACAGACAAGACTAGACAGACAAGACTAGACAGACAAGACTAGACAGACAAGACTAGACAGACAAGACTAGACAGACAAGACTAGACAGACAAGACTAGACAGACAAGACTAGACAGACAAGACTAGACAGACAAGACTAGACAGACAAGACTAGACAGACAAGACTAGACAGACAAGACTAGACAGACAAGACTAGACAGACAAGACTAGACAGACAAGACTAGACAGACAAGACTAGACAGACAAGACTAGACAGACAAGACTAGACAGACAAGACTAGACAGACAAGACTAGACAGACAAGACTAGACAGACAAGACTAGACAGACAAGACTAGACAGACAAGACTAGACAGACAAGACTAGACAGACAAGACTAGACAGACAAGACTAGACAGACAAGACTAGACAGACAAGACTAGACAGACAAGACTAGACAGACAAGACTAGACAGACAAGACTAGACAGACAAGACTAGACAGACAAGACTAGACAGACAAGACTAGACAGACAAGACTAGACAGACAAGACTAGACAGACAAGACTAGACAGACAAGACTAGACAGACAAGACTAGACAGACAAGACTAGACAGACAAGACTAGACAGACAAGACTAGACAGACAAGACTAGACAGACAAGACTAGACAGACAAGACTAGACAGACAAGACTAGACAGACAAGACTAGACAGACAAGACTAGACAGACAAGACTAGACAGACAAGACTAGACAGACAAGACTAGACAGACAAGACTAGACAGACAAGACTAGACAGACAAGACTAGACAGACAAGACTAGACAGACAAGACTAGACAGACAAGACTAGACAGACAAGACTAGACAGACAAGACTAGACAGACAAGACTAGACAGACAAGACTAGACAGACAAGACTAGACAGACAAGACTAGACAGACAAGACTAGACAGACAAGACTAGACAGACAAGACTAGACAGACAAGACTAGACAGACAAGACTAGACAGACAAGACTAGACAGACAAGACTAGACAGACAAGACTAGACAGACAAGACTAGACAGACAAGACTAGACAGACAAGACTAGACAGACAAGACTAGACAGACAAGACTAGACAGACAAGACTAGACAGACAAGACTAGACAGACAAGACTAGACAGACAAGACTAGACAGACAAGACTAGACAGACAAGACTAGACAGACAAGACTAGACAGACAAGACTAGACAGACAAGACTAGACAGACAAGACTAGACAGACAAGACTAGACAGACAAGACTAGACAGACAAGACTAGACAGACAAGACTAGACAGACAAGACTAGACAGACAAGACTAGACAGACAAGACTAGACAGACAAGACTAGACAGACAAGACTAGACAGACAAGACTAGACAGACAAGACTAGACAGACAAGACTAGACAGACAAGACTAGACAGACAAGACTAGACAGACAAGACTAGACAGACAAGACTAGACAGACAAGACTAGACAGACAAGACTAGACAGACAAGACTAGACAGACAAGACTAGACAGACAAGACTAGACAGACAAGACTAGACAGACAAGACTAGACAGACAAGACTAGACAGACAAGACTAGACAGACAAGACTAGACAGACAAGACTAGACAGACAAGACTAGACAGACAAGACTAGACAGACAAGACTAGACAGACAAGACTAGACAGACAAGACTAGACAGACAAGACTAGACAGACAAGACTAGACAGACAAGACTAGACAGACAAGACTAGACAGACAAGACTAGACAGACAAGACTAGACAGACAAGACTAGACAGACAAGACTAGACAGACAAGACTAGACAGACAAGACTAGACAGACAAGACTAGACAGACAAGACTAGACAGACAAGACTAGACAGACAAGACTAGACAGACAAGACTAGACAGACAAGACTAGACAGACAAGACTAGACAGACAAGACTAGACAGACAAGACTAGACAGACAAGACTAGACAGACAAGACTAGACAGACAAGACTAGACAGACAAGACTAGACAGACAAGACTAGACAGACAAGACTAGACAGACAAGACTAGACAGACAAGACTAGACAGACAAGACTAGACAGACAAGACTAGACAGACAAGACTAGACAGACAAGACTAGACAGACAAGACTAGACAGACAAGACTAGACAGACAAGACTAGACAGACAAGACTAGACAGACAAGACTAGACAGACAAGACTAGACAGACAAGACTAGACAGACAAGACTAGACAGACAAGACTAGACAGACAAGACTAGACAGACAAGACTAGACAGACAAGACTAGACAGACAAGACTAGACAGACAAGACTAGACAGACAAGACTAGACAGACAAGACTAGACAGACAAGACTAGACAGACAAGACTAGACAGACAAGACTAGACAGACAAGACTAGACAGACAAGACTAGACAGACAAGACTAGACAGACAAGACTAGACAGACAAGACTAGACAGACAAGACTAGACAGACAAGACTAGACAGACAAGACTAGACAGACAAGACTAGACAGACAAGACTAGACAGACAAGACTAGACAGACAAGACTAGACAGACAAGACTAGACAGACAAGACTAGACAGACAAGACTAGACAGACAAGACTAGACAGACAAGACTAGACAGACAAGACTAGACAGACAAGACTAGACAGACAAGACTAGACAGACAAGACTAGACAGACAAGACTAGACAGACAAGACTAGACAGACAAGACTAGACAGACAAGACTAGACAGACAAGACTAGACAGACAAGACTAGACAGACAAGACTAGACAGACAAGACTAGACAGACAAGACTAGACAGACAAGACTAGACAGACAAGACTAGACAGACAAGACTAGACAGACAAGACTAGACAGACAAGACTAGACAGACAAGACTAGACAGACAAGACTAGACAGACAAGACTAGACAGACAAGACTAGACAGACAAGACTAGACAGACAAGACTAGACAGACAAGACTAGACAGACAAGACTAGACAGACAAGACTAGACAGACAAGACTAGACAGACAAGACTAGACAGACAAGACTAGACAGACAAGACTAGACAGACAAGACTAGACAGACAAGACTAGACAGACAAGACTAGACAGACAAGACTAGACAGACAAGACTAGACAGACAAGACTAGACAGACAAGACTAGACAGACAAGACTAGACAGACAAGACTAGACAGACAAGACTAGACAGACAAGACTAGACAGACAAGACTAGACAGACAAGACTAGACAGACAAGACTAGACAGACAAGACTAGACAGACAAGACTAGACAGACAAGACTAGACAGACAAGACTAGACAGACAAGACTAGACAGACAAGACTAGACAGACAAGACTAGACAGACAAGACTAGACAGACAAGACTAGACAGACAAGACTAGACAGACAAGACTAGACAGACAAGACTAGACAGACAAGACTAGACAGACAAGACTAGACAGACAAGACTAGACAGACAAGACTAGACAGACAAGACTAGACAGACAAGACTAGACAGACAAGACTAGACAGACAAGACTAGACAGACAAGACTAGACAGACAAGACTAGACAGACAAGACTAGACAGACAAGACTAGACAGACAAGACTAGACAGACAAGACTAGACAGACAAGACTAGACAGACAAGACTAGACAGACAAGACTAGACAGACAAGACTAGACAGACAAGACTAGACAGACAAGACTAGACAGACAAGACTAGACAGACAAGACTAGACAGACAAGACTAGACAGACAAGACTAGACAGACAAGACTAGACAGACAAGACTAGACAGACAAGACTAGACAGACAAGACTAGACAGACAAGACTAGACAGACAAGACTAGACAGACAAGACTAGACAGACAAGACTAGACAGACAAGACTAGACAGACAAGACTAGACAGACAAGACTAGACAGACAAGACTAGACAGACAAGACTAGACAGACAAGACTAGACAGACAAGACTAGACAGACAAGACTAGACAGACAAGACTAGACAGACAAGACTAGACAGACAAGACTAGACAGACAAGACTAGACAGACAAGACTAGACAGACAAGACTAGACAGACAAGACTAGACAGACAAGACTAGACAGACAAGACTAGACAGACAAGACTAGACAGACAAGACTAGACAGACAAGACTAGACAGACAAGACTAGACAGACAAGACTAGACAGACAAGACTAGACAGACAAGACTAGACAGACAAGACTAGACAGACAAGACTAGACAGACAAGACTAGACAGACAAGACTAGACAGACAAGACTAGACAGACAAGACTAGACAGACAAGACTAGACAGACAAGACTAGACAGACAAGACTAGACAGACAAGACTAGACAGACAAGACTAGACAGACAAGACTAGACAGACAAGACTAGACAGACAAGACTAGACAGACAAGACTAGACAGACAAGACTAGACAGACAAGACTAGACAGACAAGACTAGACAGACAAGACTAGACAGACAAGACTAGACAGACAAGACTAGACAGACAAGACTAGACAGACAAGACTAGACAGACAAGACTAGACAGACAAGACTAGACAGACAAGACTAGACAGACAAGACTAGACAGACAAGACTAGACAGACAAGACTAGACAGACAAGACTAGACAGACAAGACTAGACAGACAAGACTAGACAGACAAGACTAGACAGACAAGACTAGACAGACAAGACTAGACAGACAAGACTAGACAGACAAGACTAGACAGACAAGACTAGACAGACAAGACTAGACAGACAAGACTAGACAGACAAGACTAGACAGACAAGACTAGACAGACAAGACTAGACAGACAAGACTAGACAGACAAGACTAGACAGACAAGACTAGACAGACAAGACTAGACAGACAAGACTAGACAGACAAGACTAGACAGACAAGACTAGACAGACAAGACTAGACAGACAAGACTAGACAGACAAGACTAGACAGACAAGACTAGACAGACAAGACTAGACAGACAAGACTAGACAGACAAGACTAGACAGACAAGACTAGACAGACAAGACTAGACAGACAAGACTAGACAGACAAGACTAGACAGACAAGACTAGACAGACAAGACTAGACAGACAAGACTAGACAGACAAGACTAGACAGACAAGACTAGACAGACAAGACTAGACAGACAAGACTAGACAGACAAGACTAGACAGACAAGACTAGACAGACAAGACTAGACAGACAAGACTAGACAGACAAGACTAGACAGACAAGACTAGACAGACAAGACTAGACAGACAAGACTAGACAGACAAGACTAGACAGACAAGACTAGACAGACAAGACTAGACAGACAAGACTAGACAGACAAGACTAGACAGACAAGACTAGACAGACAAGACTAGACAGACAAGACTAGACAGACAAGACTAGACAGACAAGACTAGACAGACAAGACTAGACAGACAAGACTAGACAGACAAGACTAGACAGACAAGACTAGACAGACAAGACTAGACAGACAAGACTAGACAGACAAGACTAGACAGACAAGACTAGACAGACTAGACAGACAAGACTAGACAGACAAGACTAGACAGACAAGACTAGACAGACAAGACTAGACAGACAAGACTAGACAGACAAGACTAGACAGACAAGACTAGACAGACAAGACTAGACAGACAAGACTAGACAGACAAGACTAGACAGACAAGACTAGACAGACAAGACTAGACAGACAAGACTAGACAGACAAGACTAGACAGACAAGACTAGACAGACAAGACTAGACAGACAAGACTAGACAGACAAGACTAGACAGACAAGACTAGACAGACAAGACTAGACAGACAAGACTAGACAGACAAGACTAGACAGACAAGACTAGACAGACAAGACTAGACAGACAAGACAAGACAGACAAGACTAGACAGACAAGACTAGACAGACAAGACTAGACAGACAATACTAGACAGACAAGACTAGACAGACAAGACTAGACAGACAAGACTAGACAGACAAGACTAGACAGACAAGACTAGACAGACAAGACTAGACAGACAAGACTAGACAGACAAGACTAGACAGACAAGACTAGACAGACAAGACTAGACAGACAAGACTAGACAGACAAGTCTAGACAGACAAGACTAGACAGACAAGACTAGACAGACAAGACTAGACAGAGAAGACTAGACGGACAAGACTAGACAGACAAGACTAGACAGACAAGACTAGACAGACAAGACTAGACAGACAAGACTAGACAGACCAGACTAGACAGACCAGACTAGACAGACAAGACTAGACAGACAAGACTAGACAGACAAGACTAGACAGACAAGACTAGACAGACAAGACTAGACAGACACGACTAGACAGACACGACTAGACAGACAAGACTAGACAGACAAGACTAGACAGACACGACTAGACAGACGCGACTAGACAGACACGACTAGACAGACAAGACTAGACAGACAAGACTAGACAGACAAGACTAGACAGACAAGACTAGACAGACAAGACTAGATAGACAAGACTAGACAGGCAAGTTTAGACAGATAAAACTATTAAAAGACGTGTCTCACTAGTTTTGCCAGTCCGTCATGCAATCTTGTCTCTCTAATCCCATTTAGAATATCTTGTCTAGACGTCGTGAATTTAATAATCCATTTCCAAATCTAATAGACAAATTTAATAGACAGACAAGACTAGACAGACAAGACTAGACAGACAAGACTAGACAGACAAGACTAGACAGACAAGACTAGACAGACAAGTCTAGACAGACAAGACTAGACAGACAAGACTAGACAGACAAGACTAGACAGAGAAGACTAGACGGACAAGACTAGACAGACAAGACTAGACAGACAAGACTAGACAGACAAGACTAGACAGACAAGACTAGACAGACCAGACTAGACAGACCAGACTAGACAGACAAGACTAGACAGACAAGACTAGACAGACAAGACTAGACAGACAAGACTAGACAGACAAGACTAGACAGACACGACTAGACAGACACGACTAGACAGACAAGACTAGACAGACAAGACTAGACAGACACGACTAGACAGACGCGACTAGACAGACACGACTAGACAGACAAGACTAGACAGACAAGACTAGACAGACAAGACTAGACAGACAAGACTAGACAGACAAGACTAGACAGACAAGACTAGACAGACAAGACTAGATAGACAAGACTAGACAGGCAAGTTTAGACAGATAAAACTATTAAAAGACGTGTCTCACTAGTTTTGCCAGTCCGTCATGCAATCTTGTCTCTCTAATCCCATTTAGAATATCTTGTCTAGACGTCGTGAATTTAATAATCCTTGAAAGATAGTATCTATCTATGGTTTTCTAAACTATGCCTTTTTTAGCAATTCCAAAGTCAGTTTTCGTCAGTTGTAAATAAGACGAACAAAGATCGATTGTTATCCGCACAGATAACAGAAAACTACGCAGAAAGAAAAAAACGTAAACACGCGCCGTCCGTCCGATTTCATTGTCTCAAATCTAACTCGTGCTCAGTCACATCTCAACGTTTGTCGAGGCGGTTTGATGATCGCAGGTAATTTTAAATTCTATTTTCGTTGTCGGAGGGTGGTTTATTGCCTGATTTGCGACAGATCGAAACAGGTTGTTGAGAGAAGGGCTTTGTCAAGTTGTTCTGCGTCACTCGAGAATCTTTGTAATAACAATAATATATCAGGGGTGGAATTTTATGGAAATTATTTGGTGTTTCTGTGTGTGGAGTGGTAGGGTGAAAACCAAACTTGAAAAACTTGTTTCGTTTAAAAGTTATAAGGGAATGAAATTTCCAAGGGTTGCTTAGATAGGATTTCAACAGGTTTTTTTCGAAATCATTTTATATGCATTTCTATCAACGTTTATTCTGTGGGGATTTGTTTGTAGAAAGACAGCTTGAGAACCGAATTAGAAAATCTCATTTTGTTTAAAAATTACTAATGAAAAACTGAAATTTGCAAGGGTTGCTTAGGCAAGATTTTTTTCAGAATTATTTTATAGAAGTTTAGGTTTACGTATGTGGAATAAAGTTGTGAAAACAAAAATTTAAAAACTTGTTTGGTTTCGGAGTTATAAGGGAAAAACTAAGTTTTCCAAGGGTTGCTTAGATTAGATTGCTTTATTTAAATCTCGCTTATTATTTAACGGATTTTATTGCGGTTTTCGTTGATTTGTCACAAATTTAACACAGTTTTAGAAAAAATTAACCAAGTTTAGGAAAACGTTAATTGTACTTACGTATTAACGCCACCAAGTATTTTGAGTTTTAAAAATGTTTTAATTTTAAATAAAATGTTTTATTTTATGATTTATCATAAACATTTTAGGCGGCATTTAAAAATGTAGCGGTGGTGGCGTTAATACGTAAGTACCACGTTAAGTTTGCAATAATTATAACAATTAGATTTTCAGTTAGTTTATTTAGTGAAATTGAAATATATTGAAATATATGACAACAGATTGAAAAAAACTTAATTATTACCAAACTTATGAAGGTTAAAAACCATTTTATTCCATAGCCTTCTAGATTAAAAGCACTTTTTCATATCTCACTTGCTAATTGACTTAACGACTTCATATTTTCGATAAAACATCCAAAATTTAAAACAGATCCACCAACAAATCTTAAATCCAACATCTTTAAGCCATTTTGTCCGTTGTTACCACCCAAGCCATGTCTGTTCTTGACTTGTTTACATTTTTTTTGTTCTTGTTTCTAATTTTTTTGTCAGTTAAATTGATGGAACATGGAACTTCCATTTGGCGGTGACTGTATAGCCATAATTTATGATCTTCGGGTGACAATTTACAGAACACCTGCGTAATCTCTGAAAGCGTCATAAACGTCAGGTACTCACCCCCGACGGGTTTTCGGGCGAAATCGCATCCCTCCGACCACACCTCAGCAACTTTACTCAAGTTTCAGTTGACATTTGAATGCCATAGTAAACACTATACAAGTTATTTTGTGGTTACATTTTGTGAAAACAGCTGATTTTAATCTAAATAAGGACGATAGCCTTATCAGTTTTAGTGTTGTGGAACAATGTTTTTTGTGCAGATAAATTTAAAATAATAATTTACGTAATAGTTTTCTTTCGAATTGATATTTTCAAAATGGGTTTTGTAAGGATTATTTCAACAAAGGTTTGTTTTTTTTTGTAAAAATTTGTATGCGGGGTTTGTAAAGAATTCATTTTTGTACAAAACTTCGAAAACCGCGAAAAAATATCTCGTTTCGTTCAAAAATTATTAAAGAAGAACCAATTTTGGGAAAGCCTACTGGGATCAGATTCCATTTTCCCTTATAACTCGCTTAATAAATGAGATATCGCGTTGGGGTTTTTACATTATTAATAACAATTTTAAATCGCAACCACCAACAACTAGAAAAAACCTTAAACACGTTTAATTGTGTTTTTGTTATTGTGATATTTTTTTGTGTTGACAAATATAATTAATATTTAATAATAATATTGTGTTGTTATTTAATTTTTTGAGCAACAAAATATCTATAGAAATAAAATGAGATTTATTGTTAAATATTGTGAAAACGATTGTTTTTGATGTAGATAAATTTAATGTAATAATTATGGTGATAGTTTTTTATTGCGTTCACATTTTTGAAATGGTTTTTGTAAAGATTATTTTACCAAAGGTTTATTGTTTGGTAAAAATTTGTATACAGGATTTGTAAGGAATTAATTTTTGAACAATACTTCGAAAACCGCAACAAAATATCTCGTTTCGTTCAAAAATTATTAAAGAAAAACCAATTTTGCGAAAGCCTACTGCGATCAGATTCCATTTTCCCTCATATCTCGCTTAATAAATGAGATATCGCGTTGCGGTTTTCACATTATTAATAACCATTTTAATTCGCAACCACCAACAACTAGAAAACACTTTTAATTGTGTTGTTTTGTAATTTTTTGAACAACAAATTATCTATAGAAATAAAATGAATTTTAGTATTAAATATTGTGGAAACGATTGTTTTTGATGTAGATAAATTTTAAGTAATAATTATGGTGATAGTTTTTTTATTGCGTTCACATTTTCAAAATGGGTTTTGTAAAGATTATTTCACCAAAAGGTTTGCTGTTTTGTAAAAAATTGTATACAGGATTTGAAAGGAATTAATTTTTGAACAAAACTTCGAAAACCGCAACAAAATATCTCGTTTCGTTCAAAAATTATTAAAGAAAAACCAATTTAGGAAAAGCCTACTGCGATCAGATTCCATTTTCCATCATAACTAGCTTAATAAATGAGATATCGCGTTGCGGTTTTCGAATTATTAATAACAATTTTAATTCACAACCACCAACAACTTCAAAAACACTTTTAATTGTGTTGCTTTTTTTCTGTATTTGCGTAACAAATTATCTACAAAAATAAAATGAATTTTTGTATTATATATTGTGGAAACGATTGTTTTTTTGGAAAGATAAATTTAAACTAATAATTATCGCGAAAGCTTTTTTTGAGTTGACATTTTCAAAATGGTTTTTGTAAGGATTATCTCACCAAAGGTTTGTTGTTTTGTAAAAATTTCTATGTGGGATTTGCAAAGAATGAATTTTTGAACAAATCTTCTAAAACCGCGACAAATTATGTTGTTTCGTTCAAATATTATTAAAGAAAAACCAATTTTGGGAAAGCCTACTACGATCAGATTCCATTTTCGCTCATAACTCGCTTAATAAATGAGATATCGCGTTGCGGTTTTCATATTATTAATAACAATTTTAATTCGCAACCGCCAACAACAAAAAAGCATTAATCACTGTCAATTTTGTTGTTTTTTTCATTTTCTATAAAAACTAACGGTTTATTAATGAATAGAACACCAAAAAAATATATACAAATTTTACAAAATTAATTGTGTTGTTTTTTCTGTATTTGCGCAACAAATTATCTACAAAAATTAAAATGAGTTTTATTGTTAAATATTGTAGAAACGATTGTTTTTGGTGTAGATAAAAAATTGTATACGGGATTTGTAAAGAATTAATTTTCGTACAAAATTTCGAAAACCGCAAGAAAATATCTCGTTTCGTTAAAAAAATATTAAAGAAAAAACAATTTTGTAAACGCCTACTACGATCAGATTCAATTTTCCCTACTTTTTTGCTTAATAATTGAGATATCGCGTTGCTGCTTTGGCATAATTAATGACAATTTCAATTCGCAACCGCCAACAACTAGAAAGACATTAAACACTTTTAATTGTGTTGTTTTTTGTGTTTTTGCACAACAAATTGTCTATACAAATGATATGAATGTTTGTGTGAGATTTTGTGGAAACAATTATTTTTGTTGTAGATAAATTTGATGTAATAATTATCGTGATAGTTTTTCTTGCATTGACATTTTCAAAATTGTTTTTGTAGCGATTATCTCACCAAAGGTTTGTTTTTTGTAAAAATTTGTATCCGCAATTTGTAAAAAATTATTTTTTGTACAAAAATTCGAAAACCGCGACAAAATATCTCGTTTCGTTAAAAAATTATTAAAGAAAAACCAATTTTGCGAAAGCCTACTACGATCAGATTCCTTTTTCCATCATAACTATCTTAATAAATGAGATATCGCGTTGCTGTTTTCGCATTATTAATAACAATTTTAATTCGAAACCACCAACAACTAGAAAAACATTGAACACTTTTAATTGTGTTGTTTTTTCTGTTGTGATTTTTTCTTGTTGAATATTGTGAAAACGATTGTTTTTGGTGTAGATAAATTAAAAGTAATAATTATCCTGATAGTTTTTGTTTGCGTTGAAATTTTCAAAATGGGTTTTGTCAGGATTACTTCACCAAAGCTTTGTACTGTTTTGTAAAAAAATGTATACGGGATTGTTTTTATGTATTTGTAAAGAAATAATTTTTGTACAAAATTTCGAAAACCGCAAGAAATTATCTCGTTTCGTTCAAAAAGTATTAAAGAAATACCAATTTTGGAAAAGCCAACTACGATCAGATTCCATTTTCCCCCATAACTCGCTTAATAAATGAGATATCGCGTTGCGGTTTTCGCATTATTAATAATAATTTTAATTCACAATCACCAACAACTAGAAAAAACATTAAACGCTTTTAATTGTGTTGTTTTTTATGTATTTGCGCATCAAATTGTCTATAAAAATAAAATGAGTTTTTGTGTTAGATTTTGTGGAAATGATTTTTTTGTAGATAAATTTAAAGTAATAATCATCGTGGTAGTTATTTTTCTTTAGACATTTTCGAAATGGTTTTTGTAAGGATTATTTCACCAAAGGTTTGTTGTTTTGTAAAAATTTTAATATGGGATTTGTAAGGAATTAATTTTTGAACAAAACTTCGAAAACCGCAAGAAAATATCTCGTTTCGTTCAAAAAATATTAAAGAAAAACCAATTTTGCAAAAGCCTACTACGATCAGATTCCATTTTCCCTCATAACTCGCTTAATAGTTGAGATATCGCGTTGCGGTTTTCGCATAATTAATAACAATTTCAATTCGCAACCGCCAACAACTAGAAAGACATTAAACACTTTTAATTGTGTTGTTTTTATTTATTTGCACAGCAAATTGTCTATACAAATGACATGCATTTTTGTGTTAGATTTTGTGGAAACGGTTATTTTTGGTGCAGATAAATTTGAAGTAATAATTATCGTGATCGTTTTTTTTGCATTGACATTTTCAAAATTGTTTTTGTAGCGATTATCTCACCAATTGTTTGCTGTTTGTAAAAATTTGTATACACAATTTGTAAAGAATTATTTTTTGTACAAAATTTCGAAAACCGCGACAAAATATCTTGTTTCGTTCCAAAATTATTAAAGAAAAACCAATTTAGGAAAAGTCTACTACGATCAGATTTCAATTTCCCTAATAACTCGCTTAATAATTGAGATATCGCGTTGCTGTTTTCGCATAATTAATAACAATGTCAATTCGCAACCGCCAACAACTAGAAAAACATTAAACACTTTTAATTGTGTTGTTTTTATGTATTTGCACAACAAATTGTCTATACAAATGAAATGAATTTTTATGTTAGATTTTTTGGAAACGACAATTTTTGGTATATATAAATCTGAAGTAATAATTATCGTGCTAGTTTTTTTTTTGCATTGACATTTTCAAAATTGTTTTTGTAGCGATTATCTCACCAAAAGTTTGTTTTTTTGTAAAAATTTGTATACGCAATTTGTAAAGAATTATTTTTGTACAAAATTTCGAAAACCACGACAAAATATCTCGTTTCGTTAAAAAATTATTAAAGAAAAACCAATTTTGGGAAAGCCTACTACGATCAGATTACATTTTCCCTCATAACTATCTTAACAAATGAGATATCGCGTTGCTGTTTTCGCATTATTAATAACAGTTTTAATTCGAAACCACCAACAACTACAAAAACATTAAATACTTTTGATTGTGTTGTTTTTTTTATGTATTTGTGCAACAAATCATCTACAAAAATAAAATTAGTTTTAGTGTTAACTTTTGTAGAAACGATTGTTTTTGGTGTAGATAAATTTAAAGTAATAATTATCTTGATAGTTTTTGTTTGCGTTGGCATTTTCAAAATGGTTTTTGTAAGAATTACTTCACCAAAGCTTTGTTGTTTTGTAAAAATGTGTATACGGGATTTGTAAAGAATTAATTTTCGTACAAAATTTCGAAAACCGCAACAAAATATCTCGTTTCGTTCAAAAAATATTAAAGAAAAACCAATTTAGGAAAAGCCTACTACGTTCAGATTCCATTTTACCTAATAACTCGCTTAATAGTTGAGATATCTCGTTGCGGTTTTCGCATAATTAATAACAATTTCCATTCGCAATCGCCAATAGCTAGAAAGTCATTAAACACTTTTAATTGTGTTGTTTTTATGTATTTGCACAGCATATTTTCTATACAAATGAAACGAATTTTTGTGTTAGATTTTGTGGAAACGATTATTTTTAGTGTAGATCAGGGGTTCCCAAAGTGGGGCCCGCGGGCCAAATGCGGCCCGCAAAGCCTGTGAATTCGGCCCGCGATATCGATGAAAAGAAAGAAGAAGAAATGAATAGAAAATAAATAATACTCCTATTACAAATAATGTGCAATAAGATATTTTAATATGTTTAAAAAAATCTTACAGAACTTTAACCATAAGCGTGTGAATTAATAAAATATTGGTTACTTTATATTTAAAAAATTATTTTTGTATGTCTAGTCTAGTTATTACACTTTTGTACAGAAATATGATATAGTAGTCTCAAATAGACAGAACTGTTAATCATTTAAAACATGCAATTTGAATTGATAGAATTACAGGAAAATATCGATGATAAGAATTCTTATCGGAACAATTCCTTAATTGATCCTTAATTGATTCCTATAAAGGATTATCCATGCGTGAATTATCCGAAAATTCGAAAACACGCTCAACAAATGTTTTCATTATTTGAGAGCTCATATATTTGCGAAAAACTTTTTCAATTATGAGCATAAATTAGTCGAAATTAAGATCAAAATTGAGTGATAATCGTTTATAATCAGTATTAAGAATGCATTAGACAGACATACAAGCAAAGTTTAATGTCATCATTTAAAAAAAAAAACGCCAAGTTGTGACTCGCGCACCGAGGGTTCCGTACAAACTTAAGTAAGGTATCTTTTTGGTGTGGAGTACGTAGCAAGCACATTCAGTTAACTTGACAAGTGGCCCTCCTGAAATCACGACCATCTTAGTACCGCTGCAAGCATAACCTCAAGATGTCATTGTCGTACGTTGGAATTCTACCCTATATTTTACTACCATACATCCCCCATTCACTATGAGTGTTTAGGGGTTCTGGAACTTCACTATTTGTTTTTACTGCTCAATTTTGCCTAAAATAATACCCTGTATACGTTTATACAGGGTATTTTTTTTAAATAACGCGAATATTTTTAAACTTATAAAAAGAAAATGTTATTTTAGTATTACACTTATTCACTAACTTATATTAAGATCTAACTATTTCTAGATCTAATATAAACTAATATATTAACTATTTCTAGATCTATTTCGATACCCTTAACATTCAGTTGTTCAATTGACTGCTTTTGGGCAATTGACTACCAAAAAATATAGGGCGTTCGTGATTTTAGTATATGTAGATTATAAAATTTAGACGAAAAATTAGACGAAATATAATATATACAGGATGTTACGGGACTTGAGTATGTCGCATGTCGGTTATAAACAAGCAAAATTTAGACATAATATATACCCTGTATATATTATGTATATAGAGCGCACGTGATGAAATGCATAACGAATATAAACAAAGAAAATTCAGAATAACCTAACCGAGGAGGACCTAACTGTATGCAACTCATATGCTTCTGCTGCCTGACAATACCACGCAACACATTAGTGTATTTTCATAAGTTTTTAATAGTAAATTCGCATTTTTCTTGTAATTAAACTACATATTTACGGTTTTCAGATTTTTGCCTTTACATGTGCTGTAAGACACCGCTTCTTGCCAAATTTCATGTTTCTAGGTCAACGGGAAGTACCCTATAGGTTTTGATCCCCTTGTGAAATCGCAAAATATGCGACATAAACGGTCATATATTTTGATCGCGTTGACTTGCAAGTTTGATTTTTTCACAGCTGAAAGAGACCGCAGACCCGAGTATTTGATACAAATTTCAACTTGTTACCTCTCCGCGTTCCTGAGAAAAATGGTCTTGACAGACAGACAGACGGACGGACAGACAGACAGACAGACGGACAACAAAGTGATCCTATAAGGGTTCCGTTTTCGGTACGGAAACCTAAAAAAAACAACAACACAAGTCGCACGATACAAATGCATAAATTTATTATAAGTTTTTATATTCACATTATTTTTGTTCTGTGTTAAGTGTTAATTAATAGTACTAGTTTGTAAAAAAAACCGTCGTTATTGTTTTGATTTTATCCCGTTTTTTTTGCCCGCCAAAAAATTCGGTAATATTAAATCGGCCCGCCCAAGAAAAATTTTGGGAACCCCTGGTGTTATAAATTTGAAATAATAATTATCGTGATAGTTTTTTTTTGCATTGACATTTTCAAAATTGTTTTTGTAGCGATTTTCTCATCAAAGGTTTGTTTTTTGAAAAAAATTGTATACGCAATTTGTAAAGAATTATTTTTTGTAGAAAATTTCGAAAACCGCGACAAAATATCTCGTTTCGTTTAAAAATTATTAGAGAAAAACCAATTTTGGGAAAGCCTACTAGATCAAATTTTATTTTCCCTCATAACTAGCTTAATAAATGATATATCGCGTTGCTGTTTTCGCGTTATTAATAACAATTTAAATTAAATTAAACCACCAACAACTACAAAAACATGAAATACTTTTGATTGTGTTTTTTTTTTATGTATTTGTGCAACAAATTATCTACAAAAATAAAATTAGTTTTAGTGTTAAATTTTGTTTTTGGTGTAGATAAATTTAAAGTAATAATTATCTTAATAGTTTTTGTTTGCATTGGCATTTTCAAAATGGTTTTTGTAAGAATTTCTTCACCAAAGCTTTGTTGTTTTGTAAAAATTTGTATACGGGATTTGTAAAGAATTAATTTTCGTACAAAATGTCGAAAACCGCAACAAAATATCTCGTTTCGTTCAAAAATAATTAAAGAAAAACCAATTTAGGAAAAGCATACTAGGATCAGATTGCATTTTTCATCATAACTAGCTTAATAAATGAGATATCGCGTTGCGGTTTTCGCATTATTAATAACAATTTTAATTTACAACCACCAACAACTTGAGAAACATTAAACACTTGAGATTGAGTTGCTTTTTAGGGTTCCGTACCGAAAACGGAACCCTTATAGGATCACTTTGTTGTCCGTCTGACTGTCTGTCTGTCTGTCTGTCTGTCTGTCTGTCTGTCTGTCTGTCTGTCTGTCTGTCTGTCTGTCTGTCCGTCTGTCTGTCTGTCAAGATCTTTTTCTCAGGAACGCGTAGAGGTAACAAGTTGAAATTTGTATCAAATACTCGAGTCTGCGGTCTCTTTCAGCTGTGAAAAAATCAAACTTGTAAGTCAACGCGATCAAAAGATATGACCGTTTATGTCGCATATTTTGCGATTTCACGAGGGAATCAAAACCTATAGGGTACTTCCCGTTGACCTAGAATCATGAAATTTGGCAAGAAGCAGTGTCTTACAGCACATGTCAAGGGAAAAATCTGAAAACCGTAAATATGTAGTTTAATTACAAGAAAAATGCGAATTTACTGTTTGAAACTTATGAAAATTCACTAATGTTGTCGTAGTGGTATTGTCAGGCTCCAGAAGCATATGGGTTGCATACAGTTAGATCCTATTCTATGTTTATTCTGAATTTTCTTTGTTTATATTCGTTATGCATTTCATCACGTACGCTTCATATACATAATATATACAGGGTATATATTATGTCTAAATTTTGCTTTTTTATAACCGACATGCGACATACTCAAGTCCCGTAACATCCTGTATATATTATATTTCGTCTAATTTTTCTTTATAATCTACATAATATGTTGATAATCTACATAATAATACTATACTATACAAGTTTGTACGGAACCCTCGGTGCGCGAGTCACAACTCGCACTTGGCCGTTTTTTTTTTCTGTATTTGCGCAACAAATTATCTACGAAAATAAAATGAATTTTAGTCTTAAATATTGTGGAAACGATTGTTTTTTGTGAAGATAAATTTTAAGTAATAATTATCGCGATAGTTTTTTTTTTGCGTTGACATTTTCAAAATGGTTTTTGTAACGATTATCTCACGAAAGGTTTGTTGTTTTGTAAAAATTTCTACATGGGATTTGCAAAGAATTAATTTTTAAGCAAAACTTCGAAAACCGCGACAAATTATCTTGTTTCGTTCAAATATTATTAAAGAACTGAAGTAGAAATTTGTAGCGATTATCTCACCAATGTTTGTTGTTTGTAAAAAGATTGTATACGCGATTTGTAAAGAATTATTTTTTGTACAAAATTTCGAAAACCGCGACAAAATATCTCGTTTCGTTAAAAAATTATTAAAGAAAAACCAATTTTGGAAAAGCCTACTAGGATCAGATTCCATTTTCCCTGATAAGTCGCTTAATAAATGAGATATCGCGTTGCGGTTTTCGCATTATTAATAACAATTTTAATTCGCAACCGCCAACAACAAAAAAGCATTAATCACTTTCAATTTTGATGTTTTTTTGCATTTTCTAAAAAAACTAACGGTTTATTAATGAATAGAACACCAACATTTTTTATAAAATTACAACTTAGCCATGTATGTTAATGAGAATAACGACTTTACAAGAAATCTACATGTTGCCCCGCGGCGAGTCGTTCAATTTATAATATTTTATTATAAATATTTATACGTTTTAGGACTTAATGAAATTCGGTATTCTTCACCGATATAATCCCTAGATTTATGGTTATAAAATGAGAATTTTAAAAAATTTCTCGGGTTAGATTTATAGGGAGCTCAACACCGTTTTTAAATCCGAAAACCAAATTTGAATACGTCGATTCGTTTGCGAGTTATTGAGGAATTACTGTAACTCATGGACTACTTCGATCAGATTTCATTTTTTGTTGTTTCGGTTGATATTTGACGTAACAACTTGATTTTTTCAACAAATTAAACTTAATTTAAATTAGATTTTATTGTATTTATCAAATCTTTGTTGGTGTGACTTTTTACTTTCTTTTTGTGTAATAATCTAAGATACGTTTTTAATGGTTAGTTGCCTTTGTGTGTTTATTGTTGTTGTGTTTGGAATTTTTTATTGTGCAATTTCCGGTGAGGTATAAAAACTTCCGAAAACGGAAGAATTTATCGGTGGGGAATTCGAATTGCAAATTATCATAAAGTCTTAGGTGGAACGGAAATCGCAATAAATTTGTTGTTGTTGGGGTTCAGATGCGAAATCTGAATTTAGATTTGAAGAATGTTTTGTGTCGTGGTTGATGTTTTGGAAGGAAATGCGTGAAGAATAAATTTCCAATTTTAGAATAATTTTGCAAATATTCTTTTAAAAAATTTGGGCGTAAATACAGAATATTGTCCTTTTCAATCTTTCAGGTTGTCGGAATTTTACCTGATATAACTGCTGCTAATCGTCTTCTAGAGTGTATTAGTCTTACATACAGCATTGAAGACAATTAGCGAAAATTATATTTGTCAGATTTTTACAGGTAAAAAATCTGACAACTCTAAAAATCGAACTGGACTATATTCTTGACCTTTGCAGGTTTTTTTCTTTTAAAATGTAAACATAAAAATGTAAATGTAACATTAATGGTAATAGACCTTTTATGGTTAGTTAAGCGCATGCGCGTACGCCATGTTTAAAAGGCGGGAATATGAATGTTTCGGGCAAATTTTGTCATTTTCACTGGTAATAAGTCAAAAAGTGCCCGAAAAAACATGACGGAAATTGTGGTAAATGATAAGGTCTTTTCAACAGACCTTATCATAGTAATTTTTTTGATTATATTTTGGATTATATTTTCAATGATCTTATAATTTTACCATGTGATTGTCCGTCTTCTAAAAACTTAAAGGCTAAATTTGCTGAAGCAAAATATGGAAACCAAACAAGATGTTCAAAATCTTGATTCCATAAACAAAAATTTCAAACATTTTTCAGTACGGATAACAATGAAAATAAATCAATAAAACCATTAAGGAAATGGAAAAAAAAACCCGAACAATATTGAATTGTTGAGTGTTTGAGAATTTTGTGATTATAGACACAGAGAGAGTTAAACACCTACAGCCAAGTGTACACGGCCAACGCGAACCTCGCAAAGTACCACCCGCGAGGTCAACAACACCACGGCAATATTCCACACCATTTCAATTTATAAATTCTCGGAGAGGTCGCCGTTTAATATAGGTTTTCGCTTATGTATCAAACATCTCGACGTTCGCTCACCTACAACAACCGGTAATCCTGACAAACAACAATTCCGTAACTCGCTTGGAGGAAAAACCGACAGATTTTAAACGAAACAATGGGATTTAGGAGGAAATGCAAATTTCTCGATTTCTTGTTTTTATTATCGTCTGAAAATATGGGATGAAATTGTGGAAAAAGAAACCCGTGCAGGGGTTGGAGATGAGTGGTAATTCAGGGTGCAATAAATAACATCTGATCGTAGTTAGCTTTGGATTTTTTTTTATTGCCATTATTTAATATGCGTTTGCTTTGTTGATAACAGTATGTTTAAAACATTGGGTTTTCTTCATTTCTGAGCATTTGTCTTCACTGGAATTGTAAAAATTTAATAAAAGTAGTTTATGATATAGGTGTGTGAACAAGGGCTTTTGTGCATGAATTACGAAGTTTAAAGCACGAGCCGAAGGCGAGTGGTTTAATCGCAATGAGTGCACAAAAAAGCCTTTCACACACGTGTGTCATACATTATTTTATTTAGGAAGCATGTTAACATGCTGTTGAATCTACGAAAAAAATAGGTAAATCTGGGATAAGAGGCGTGAAATATATAGGCAACCCAATATACGCATTATGCGCATTGGTGGCAAAACACAAAGGTGTAGGGAAAATTAATTTGAAGGGGTATATAAAATTTATTTATACTATTGAATTTTTTTTCTTATTCGGATCGAGAGGTCGCGCTGCCCGGCGATATGTGGTCTTGCTTCCAACCATAATCTAATCATCCATTTTGTTAAAATCTGAAGCTACGGTGACGTTTTTTATGCGCCACTGGAGGTTTTATGTTAATTTCCGTTAGTTTCAATTGTGGCACTGAATCCGCTGAACGGTTCGGGCCTCATATCCCAGTTTAACCAAAAATTAATGTTTCTTACCGATGATATTGTAAAAATTGTAATTTTGACAGACAACATACTTCAATACAATAAGGTTAGAACACAATAATCTTAGAACGTTCACCGCCTCCGTGGAAGAAATTGCTAACTAGTAAAAACGCATAGTAACGGCAACAATATTTGGTTGTTGTAGATGTAATCTTGGTAAATCTAGATTTAATCTAAATTAGATTATGGTTAGGTTAAGTTATATTAGAGCCAGATAAATCCAGACTGAGACTACTTGTTTCAAAATAAGAAAAATTAATTCAATTTTAATATGCGTAAAATTTATTTTCAGAACGTCTATGTTTAGTGTTTTAGTGACGTAAGTTGTTGCATGTAACAGTTGTTCCATAGTAACAACAAACAGAAATCGTTTAATAATGAAACTCCATATGATTTATATCGAACTTTTACGCATGATTTGGATACTTTTAAACACGATTATAATAATGGCATCCTGCACATACAATAACACGAAAAAAATTACACTTTAAAAATTACAGTTATTATTATTATTAAATAGTAGCAGCGGCCTTATGATTGCAATCGCATACTGTAATTATTAAAACTTATTTACTAATAATATCGGAAACTTTAATTTTAACAAAAAGCAATTTGTAATTTATAAACTATTTGAAACTGTAATTTTTAAAGTGTACTTTTTCCCGTGTTATTGTATGTGATGGATGTCATTATCATAATCGTGTGTAAAAGTATCCAAATCGTGCGTAAAAGTTCAATGTAAATCAAATGGAGTTTCATTATTAAACGATTTATGTTTTTTGTTACTATGAAACAACTTACATTATTTTACGAAATCAAATACATTATTTATTTTTACATACATTATTTATTTATCTGTTCATTTTGGTGTCAGAGTAGATAAAATAACATTTTAAATCTGAAATTTGAAAATAATGTGGAATAAAAAAATAAATCTGACAAATGTTGTTATTTATTTTGGGAATGTTGGACAATTTTATTTTTAGAATTTCAAGATCCAAATCTTCTAGATTTGTTTGATTTAGATATTTTGCTTTACCAAAAATATAAATTTAGATTTCAGCAACTTTTTAGCGGCCTCTCACGCACTAGGCAACTAGGCTGCCAACAGTCTAATACATGACGGCTTTTGGGAGCCCGTGCACTAGGCGGCCACGAATTCCTGGCTGCGGCAGCCATTAGAACATGTCTGATGAAACATCGAACCATTGGCTGCGCTCAGTCAGAACGAGTGCAGCTCATGTATGTGGCTGCCGTCAGTCTCCACGCACTTGTCGTAGCAGCCAGACGTATTATGTGTTCCGAAACTTTTTAACAAAATGACTTTCGATACAGAGAACATCGATTGGCTGCTAACTGGCTGCTCAAATATTTTGGCCGCCGCAGCCAGGCTACCATGTGCGCGGGATGCCTAAGCATCCTTCATATTTGCTCCTTCAGTGGATTTTTAGTTTTTTGGAAAATTGCAAATTTTACTTTTATTGCAAGCGATTGGAAGGATAATCATCGAATCCATTTATTACTGTCAATCATTTTTAAAAATGGCTCATACAAGGTTCATGGGATGTGGGGAATAAGTTACTAAAGTTGTTAATAATTAATTTTAACCTTCCTCAGGGATTCCTAATATTGGGAAATTAAAAAGATGGTTATTTTTAAAATGTTTAATAATGAAACTCCATTTTATTTACGTTGAACTTTTACGCACGATTTGGATACTTTTACACACGATTATAATAATGGCATCCTTCACATACAATAATGTATTTATTAATGTGTTCATTTTAGTGTGTGAGTAGATAAAATAACTTTTTAAATCAAATTTGAAAACAATGTGGAATCCAAAAATAAATCTGACAAAATTTCGTTATTTATTTTGGGAATTTTGGTCAATTTTATTTTTAGAATTTCAAGATCCATGTCTTGAAGATTTGTTTGATTTAGATATTTTGCTTTTCCAAATTTATACATTTAGACTTCGGCAACTTTTTAACGGCTTAGGCCTCTTGTGCGCTAGGCATCCAGAATGATAGTCTAACCCATGACGGCGTATGGGAGCCCGTGGACTGGACGGCCACGAATATCTGGCTGCGGCAGCCATTAGAACGCGCCTGATGGAACGTCAAACCATAGGCTGCGCGCAGCCAGAACTAGTATAGCGAATGTATGCGACTATCGTCAGTCTCCACGCACTTTTTGTAGCATCCAGGCATATTTTGTGTTCCGAAACTTTTTAACAAAATGACTTTCGATACGAAGGACGTCGAATGGCTTCTATAACTGGTTGCTCAAATATTTTGGCAGCCGCAGCCAGGCTACCATGTGCGCAGGATGCCTAAGACAGACAAGCATCCTTCATATTTGTTCCTTCAGTTGATTTTTAGTTTTTTGGAAAATTGCAAATTTTACTTTTATTGCAAGCGATTGGAAGGATAATCATGGAATCATTTTTTTACTGTCAATCATTTTTAAAATTGCTCTTAAAAGGTTCATGGGGTATATGGAATAAGTTACTAAAGTTGTTGTTTATACAACGTTTTGCTGTTTAATTTTAACCTTCCTCAGGGATTCCTAATATTGGGAAATGAATAAGATGGTTATTTTTAAAATGTTTAATAATGAAACTACATTACACTTTTACGATACATACAACTCACATACAATAATGTATTTATTAATGTATTCATTTTAGTGTGTAAGTAGATAAAATAGCTTTTTAAATCAAATTTGAAAACAATGTGGAATACAAAAATAAATCACAAAATTTGATATTTATTTTGGGAATGTAATGTTTTTGAAGATTTGTTTGATTTAGATATTTTGCTTTGCCAAATCTATAAATTTAGATTTTGGCAATACCATACACGCTAGGGTCTACCGGAGAGGTTACATGTGCAGGTTTGCCTGCGCAGGTCAATCGTACGCAAGAAACTGCAGAGGTCTATTCCCACACACGCTCCGGTCTACCTGCGCAGGCAAACCTGCACAGCTAGACCTTTCCGGTGGACCGTTGCGTGTATCCCTACGCCGTCATGTGTTAGACTGGAAGTCGGGCTGTCTAATGCGCAAGAGGCCTAATACCCGCTCTGCACGCAACGGTCCACCGGAAAGGTCTACCTGGGCAGGTTTGCCTGCATAGGTCAACCGTACGCAAGAAACTGCACAGGTCTATTCCCACACACGCTCCGGTCTACCTGCGCAGGCAAATCTGCACGGGTATACCTTTCCGGTGGACCATTGCGCGAATGGCGGGCATTAAGCCTCTTGCGCATTAGACAACCAGCCTGCCAGTCTAACCCATGACGGCGTATGGGAGCCCGTGCACTGGACGGCCACGAATATCTGGCTGCGGCAGCCATTAGAACGCGCCTAATGGAACGCCAAACCATTGGCTGCGCTCAGCTAGAGCTAGTGCAGCGAATGTATGCGCCTACCGTCAGTCTCCACGCACTTGTTGTAGCATCCAGACGTATTTTGTATTCCGAAACTTTTTAACAAAATGACTTTCGATACGGAGAACATCTATTGGCTGCTATAACTGGCTGCTCAAATATTTCGGCCGCCGCAGCCAGGCTGATAAGTGTGCGGGAAGCCTAAGACAGACAAGCGAATGGAAAATCATGGATGACTATATTTGTTACTTCAATTTATTTGTAGTTTTTTTACAAATTGCAAATTTTGCTTTTATTGCAAGCGATTGAATCATGGATAAATCTAGAATTTTTTCCTGTCAATTATTTTTATAATTACTCATACAAAGTTCATGAGGTGTGGGGAATAAGTTACTGAAGTTGTTGTTTATGCAACGTTTCGGTGTTTAATTTTCACCCTCCTCAGGGAATCCTAATATTGGGAAATGAATAAGATGGTTGTTTTTAAAAAGGTTGTAAATTGCAAATTTTGCCATAATTGCAATAAACCTAACAAATAAATTTTAGGTCGATATTAGGTCGGTTCATAAATCAATTCCAATGCGGATATGCGGAATTTATTGTTTGTAAGTACAAAAAATGGTCCCGTTAGTCTTCTGATAATTGTTTTATGTGGTACACGTTAAATTAGTGTTGTACCTAACTTGTAAAATGTAAAGTGAATATTCGTCTGATGCTTTGTGAATTTAAATAAGGCGATAGTACTACGGCGACGGCTGAAAAAATACGGCGAAGGACTAATAACCGATCAGGTAGTTGGAAATTTGTTTGTTCAATTTCGTTCTGGAGATACAATCTTAAAAGACGAATCAAGGGCGGGACGTCCTTCCGACTTTAGAGCCAATGTTGGATCAAAATCAACAAGAGATCAGAAAGACTTAATATATCTCAATCAATTGTTTGTAGCAGCTTGGAGATATAAGGGAAAGTCAACATGTCAGGAACATGAATGTCACAAACTCCGTGTACGCAATAAAGAAAATCGCATGTCAATGAAAATATCGAGGCATGAAAAACATTTTTGAGTGTGGATTATCTGATTTAGCATACCTGCTTTCCTTCTCCGACCTTGCTCCGACAGGTTACCATCTTTTCTGTTCCTTACAAAACTTTGTAAAAACCTCTTGTCTTGTGTTCTCCTGTCTATTCTCTTGTCTGTTCTCTTGTCCTGTTCTCTTGTCCGTCCTTTTGTATGGTTCCAAAAACATAACGTTTGTTAATTTTACAACATTCACAAGATTGTATTCTATATCACTTTTTCATTAATTCCATTTCTTTTCCATGCTCTTGTCCGTTGTCTTGTCCATTCACTTGTCAGTTCTCTTGTACATTCTCTTATTCGTTCTCTTGTACATTCTCTTTTCCTTTCTCTTGTACATTCTCTTATCTGTTCTCTTGTCCGTTCTCTTCTCCGTTCTCTTGACTGTCCTCTTGTCCGTTCTCTTGTTCGTTCTCTTGTCCGTTCTCTTGTCCGTTCTTTTGCCCGTTCTCATGTCTGTAGGCGTAGCTGGCGGGATAGTCTTTGCAGACAAGTGGTCGCCCCGGAAATGCATCCGAACACTCTGGAACTGCTTTTCGCATGACCTCGGAGTAACGGATGGATATACGTGGGCTGTTAGAAAAGTATCCTACCTTATTTTTTATTTTGAAAACCTAAAGGATTTGAATCAAGCGCGCTTGCATGAGCCGATCTTGAACCTTCGTGCGCATGCTTGATTTTTTTTTTCCGCCTGTAGATAGCGTCAGTTGTTGTCGAGCTGTGTTCGATTGACGTAGTGTGTAGTGCTCTCGTCAATGCAAGTAAAATGACGACAAGTGAAATGAGGGATGTCCTACGTCGCCTACGTGATGCTGTGCGGCGCATGCGACTGGAGTTGTGGTCATCAGGCGACTCCATCACGATAATGCTCCAGCACATTCCTCGCACTTGGTTCACATTTTTTTGGCGAAAAAGCAGACTCCTCTGGTTCGACAGGCTCCTTACTCTCCTGATATGCCCCCCCTGCGACTTCTGGCTATTCCCCAAAGTCAAGAGGCCATTGAAAGTAAGTCGATTTCCGACAAGAGAGGACATTATGGCTGCAACGACAACCGAGCAAAAGTCGGTTCCGAAAGAGTGTCAGAAGTGTGTGGAGTCCCAAGGACTACTTTGAGGGTGATTATGCTTCAGTTTTTTTTCACCGACTAAAGGTCGAATACTTTTCTAACAGACCACGTATTAAAAAAAATGTGCTTCAACTGAGTCTCTTGTTGTGCTTCCTCTCATAATTTTCTTTGTTGCTTATTATGGTGTAGATTAGCCGCTGTATGTTTTCCCAGTTTTATTTTTTCTCAAGCATATAACTTATAATGGTTCTGGGACCAATTGGTTCTCCCATGTTTGCTGCTGTTTCCCTATCGGCTTGCCATCTCCAGCAATCGAAGATGGCGTGGCTCAAAATGTCTTCCCGCATACACACAATTCGTCTGAAGCCCGGCCTCATTATAAATCATAATCAAAAAGCCTTCGACGTCCACTGCTGGACAGAGGCCTGCCTCATGGGTTTCCATTGTTGTCTGTCTTGACCCGCCTGAATCCAGTTGGTTTCAATTCTTTTTAGTTCCTCGGTCCAGCGTATAGGTGATCTTCCCCGGTTTTGCTTATCAGCGCGTGATCTCTATTCCAACAATCTTTTCGTCCACCTATCGTACTTCATTCTGGCCACGTGACCGGCCCAATTCCATTTTGATGTCTCTATTCTGTTGATAATATCTGTCACCCCGGTCCTCTGTCGTAGGCCCTGATTTGTTAAGTGGTCCCTTAAACCTAAAACCATAAACCTAGCATTGATCTCAGAATTTTTCGTTGTGCCACTCTATGCTTCCACTCGATGAAGTATCGAGTGGCCTATGTTGTGCCCGGCCCGGCCTATGTTGTGTAAATAATTTCTGAAACAACCATGGCCAGAAAGTGCTTGGGTCAGATGATAATTTATTTCACCGTGTTTTCTTTCAATCCAGGTGGAGATGTTCGGAATAAGTAATCTGGTTCACTGTCCTGTTTCCGTGAGCTCCCACCTTCTCTACTGTTCGAGAAATTCCTATTTTTTAATATCCTGTTGTAGCCGGTTTCGTAAAGCTTCTTTCGCTCTTCTTGGAGTAGCTCAATTGGGAAAATGCCTGCAATGACCAGGGCAGCTTCCCGCGATGCCATTCGATAGCCACTACATATGCGTATAGCCATTTTTCTTTGTATAGCCGCTAATTTTTGTAGATTTCCATTTGTTTGCAGTTCTTTGGCCTATATTGGCGCCCCGAAGAGCATCGTGGCCTGAACTACAGAGCTCAGAATTCTGCGTGTGCTAGTTTTGGGGCCCCCTACATTTGACATCAGTTTTTGTAGCCTGCCATAATCTTCATTCCTTTGGCCGCTGCTTCTGTTAAGCGTGCAGTAAACGATAGCGTTTTGCCAATCGTTACACCAAGGTGTTTTATTTCATGTTTTGGTAGTATCATTGTCTCCGATTTTTAATTTCATTGAGCTATGTTTTCTCAGACCTGTATGCAGATCCGCTTCGGTTTTTTCTGCTGCTAGGCTAAGTTTAGGCTAGGCTGACTAACGCCTCAGATACTTGATATTACTGACTAAATAAAAGCGTGGAGCGCCCACTAAAGATTAAGTCAATATAGTTTAGTGCTCCACGCTTTTATCTTGTCAGTATTATCAACACTGAACTAAATTATGTTCTCGTTTTGAATCATTAATCGTCAATGGTCTTCAATGCGAAGATTGGTTTGCAAAAATTCTCCACTCTGCTTTGTCTTTAGCCTTCTGTCAAGAAATGAAAATGATATGACTGAAGAGCACTCCATCCACGAATAAATTGCTGATGCCTGAGATATCCAAATGGATCTTTAATGGAGTGGTTCCTCGTTTCCTTCTCTATCCTACGCCGTTGACCATCAAGTGGCCCTTCCGCCTTTATGAATAGTTTCCCACCCCAACAGTAAGAAGATACCTCTACCCGCTCATCTGTCCTCCGAAGAGGCAGTTGGCACTTGTTATAGGGCAGTGGTTCCCAACTGGGGGCACCGTGACGCCCGCCGTCCATTTTACGTGTGCCCGCCGAAAGTAAACGCAACAAAATTAGCAACTTATTCAAATAAGGACAGAAAGAAATTTTTGACCATCAAAACAACATTTTCCTAAAATTCCTTCACGTATCAGATGAGGATTCAATAGAAAAAGATGCCCGTCGCCCGACCGACTTTCTAGAATGTGCTCTTGAGTGCAAAAAGGTTGGGGATCCCTGGTATAGAGGGACCCCTTATACCGGTGGTGAAATAACAGTTAGATCTTGTTTACCTTAATTTCGTCTTGTTTAATGGCGTTTGCCAAACAAAAAACACAATACTATAAATGTATATTCCTATTTTGAATTTGATATCACTGATGCGATAGAATTGAAATTGAATACCCAAAAGTCGCCGAGAGATATTTTAAAATTTTCGATGTTTCTGTTAGTTCCCGGGGTTGCAAATGCGCTTGGGTTGAACTAGGCGTCGTTACCTTGTTCTGTGAGCATTTTCACACCAACGACGGAGCGAGTTTTTCCTGGGAAATTTCTTGAAAATCTCGGAGCACAAACACCACCCGTTGACAGCTATACTGTCACCCTGGTAATTTTGCGTCTTGGAGAATTTTAATTAAAAAAAAAATCATTTTTGTTTTGTTTTCGTTAAAGCATTAGAACTCGACAATTTTCCAAGCTTTTCATATCCTACCAATTCATCAGCTTGTGCAATCAGTTTAATTAGCAGTAAATGTCATATATAAATATCACCCACTTTCATTTTAATTAGATAAAATAAATTGCAAATTTGTTGCATAATTTTGGTCGCCTCAGCTTAGTCACAAAGTCTAGATAGATAATTTAGTTTACTATATCCTATATCCGCGGTTAGATTAGGTCCCCGCCGCAAAGCGGGCAGATAAACCAAGACAACATACGCGCGGCAACGCGAACTCTCGATCCAATATAGGACAATGTGGCAAGGACCGTTGGTTTAAACCCGGGTAGATCAGGCTGCCCGCTGCGAAGCGGGCAGATAAATCAAGATAACATACGCGCGACAGCGCGAACTCTCGATCCAATATAGGACAATGTGGCAAGGACGGTTGGTTTAACCCCGGGTAGATTAGGTTGCCCGCCGCGAAGCAGGCAGATAAATCAAGACAACATACGCGCGGCAGCGCGAACTATCGATCCAATAAAGGACAATATGGCAAGCACGGTTGGTTTAACCCCGGTTAGATTAGGTTCCCGCTGTGAAGCGGGCAGATAAATTAAGACAACATACGCGCGGCAGCGCGAACTCTCGTTCGAATATAGGACAATGTTGCAAGGACCGTTGGTTTAAACCCGGTTAGATTAGGTTTCCCGCCGCGAAGCGGGCAGATAAATCAAGACAATATACGCGAGGCAGCGCGAACTCTCGATCCAATATTGGACAATGTGGCGAGGACCGTTGGTTTAACCCCGGTTAGATTAGGTTGCCCACCGCGAAGCGGGCAGATAAATCAAGACAACATACGCGCGAATACGCGCGAACTCTCGATCCAATATAGGTCAATGTGACAAGGACCGTTGAATCAATCAAAAATAATAAATGTGGCAACGTCGAGTTAGTTGCGTTCGCATCTACTATCTGTCATCTTGAAAATATCAACAATTATTTTCGACAAAAACACGAATATTTATTGAACCAACGTAGACAACGTAGAAGCTTAATTTTTGCTTTCGGATCTTAGTTAAAGAGTGCCGAAGACGATTAACAACAGTTACACCATAAAAAGTCCGCAACACTAAGTTTCAAAATAATCCCGTATTCTTTACCTAACCCCTATATAAATTTCATTGATCTAGTCCAACTGCTATCTGTATGATTAAGGAAAATGTATATTGACTATATATAGTTATAACAAGGGTGGACAAACTGTTGATCACCTCAGACGACCTGTTTTTTGAATTATTGCTGTCGGTCTACCTACATCGTATATGATAAGTGGCCATAAGAAAAGTGTTAATTTAATTTCAAATATAAATTTAAAATACTAATTCTGTAACATCTGACGAACGGCTTGCCTTGTACGCTATGTGTCCCACATTTGTACTCTCTGATGATCGTCCCGATCATCAGAGAGTACAAATCAAACAGACGGGCGACTAGGAATATCTACTCTTTGGCCACTCCTGGTATATAACAATATATATGTTACATTAGCCCTCCCGCGCACTAGGCAGCCTGGCCGCGGCGGCCGAAATATTTGAGCCTCCAGTTATAGCAGCCAATCGACGGCCAGTTGTGAGCCTTTCGTCGAACGATTTGGACGAAATACGTCGGCAGTATACTGACGTATACTGACGGCAGTGCAGACACTCGCTCTACCGTTCAATCAGGCGTGTTCTAATGGCTGTCGCAGCCAGGAATTTGTGGCCGCTTAGTGCGTGGGTTCTCATACGATGTCATGCGTTAGACTAGCAGCCGGCAGCCTGGCTGCGCAGCCAGTGCGCAGGAGGTCTTATATAACTTCTATAGTATAGTTCTATAGTCTATTTGGTATAAATATCTATATCGTTTATTTTACTATAACCTGTATAAATTCCATTAATCTTGTCAAACTACAATTTGAGTAGTTTAGGAAAATATGGACAATTTAAGTTACATAAATTGCAAAATTTTCGCTTAATTTTGTAAAGACTAGTTGTCACAATTTAGTCTACTTAGTCTCAGTGACTAGATAAGTTAGTTTACTATATTCAGTATAGATTTCATTAGTATGATATGTGTAGTGTGGTATATAGACATTCACTAGATTCTAGTACTACACTTTGGACCATTGGCAGTCGAACGATGACAATCGGATAGTGTGAAAAAAGCCGAACCCGTTCGCACTATCCGATTTGTATCCGACGTTTTTCAGTACATTCTGCCTAGGAACCGTATAGTAGTTTATGATACGTCCATTTATTCAACAAAGTGTGTGAAGAAGAGCTTTTGTGCATAAGTTGCGAAGATCAAAGCTCGAGCTTTAATCGCAAAATCGCAAGAGCAAAGTGCTTTAATCGCAATAAGTGCACAAAAGCCTTTCACACTAAAAAATAATTGTTTCTCACCGATGACATTGAAAAATTGTAATTTTGACGAAAAACCACGTCAAATCACTGACACAATAAGGTTAATAATCTTTTTTCTTCAGTGACGCGAGTTTTTGCCATAGTAACAATAAACATAAATCGTTTAATAATGAAACTCCATTTGATTTACATTGGACTTTTATGCACGATTTGGATACTTTTACACACGTTTGTAATAATGGCATCCTTCACATACAATCGTAATGTGTTCATTTTCAAGTGCGAGAAGATAAATAAATATTATTTAATGTTAATTATTATTTAAGTATGATTAAGTATAATAATAATTATTTTTTCTTCCTTTTTAGAAATCGGCCTAATGGCTTCGAGCATCCGTCCAAAGACACAATGATGATGCCCTCGCGGTCGACGCCAAACCTACAAACGTCCAGAGAGACCAATGGAAAATTCTACTTCGACGCGACCCGAGACGACGACTCGCCTCCGCCGGCGCCGCCGGTCCGCGACTCCTCCAGCCTGCGCAGCGTCAAATATGGCCCAGGCCACGAAAAGTTCCCTTCTTGGCCAGTACCCTCAGCAGCCGAGACCCCGCAAGCCTTGCGAGTTCCTCCCAGCGGAGGATCGCATCGATCCAAGTCTTGGACAGACCATACCAATTATCCCAAGGAGAAGGTCGTGACCTACACTAGACCTTACATGAAGAGACAAAATTCCTCTCATACTCAACAGGTATATACACTATTACTTTAAACTTTAACCGCAAATTTAAAAAATGTTTTTCTAATTTAATAATTTTTAGAAATTGAAAACTGTGATGGAACGTTGTGAGAAAATCCCTCCAGAGATGTACGAGTCCCGTTACGAGGGCCGCCTGTACTTACCCCACGTAGACCGTGATGGTAAGCAACTAGGCGATATGGATTACATGGTGCCATCCCCTCCGGAGAGGGACACCTGCAAGCCCCAACTCACCCAAGCCGATTTGGAGGAATACGCCCGATCTTACCAAGACCCCTCCGTCCAAGAAAAACCTCCCCACATAACAGAATCCGGCCTAGAGGATTTCATCAAATACGCCAGAAACTACGAAGCATCTCTGTACCCGCAGAAACACGAAGAAATGTTGCTGCATCTCCACCAGAAGCAAATTTCTTACGCCCAAAGCGAAGGCTACCACAGTTACGTTTCCAGCACAGACTCAACATCCACACCCTTCTTAGATCGCTTAAGAAGAGACAGCGAAGCTACTAGACACAACTCTTCCTGGGAGGAAGAACCCACCAGGAGGGAAGGAAGAGACAGTGTTGTAACCACTAGCTCAGGAAGCGCTTCTTCCAGCGAAACTTTAAAATGGCACGGTTCCATGAGTGACGTATCTGTAGCTAGTTCCTCCTGTACGCATTTAGCTTCCAATAAGCAACTGATTGCTCATAGTGCAAGAGTACAAACGCCACAGCGACATCACTCAGAAAGTGTGTTGTACATGGGGAGTGAGACTCAAGAAGGGTGGAAGGATAGGGAGAACAGGAATAACAGTAACAACAAGTTGAAACTGTTTCCTGTGAATACGTATACTGTTCAGGAGCAACAGTCACCTACTAGTACTAATAGCAGTAACAACAGGTGAGATTATTTGCAACAAAAAAACGTTATAAGTTTTAATAATTAAAATATTTTTAGATTATCTACAAATTCTCTATCGGTAGCTGATAGGATAAGCGAGCTGGAGAAGCAACAGAAATATTCTTATCTGGATCCAGACAAGAAGCACAAAATCCCGGATCCGACGTTGAAAGCCATCCAGAAGAAAGCCCTGCTCTCCTTCTACGAGCGCCACCAAACCTCCAACAAGACCAACTGGCGTTCCGAACCCCAGCTAGCCCAAAACCTCCAACCAGTTCCTCCACCCCAAAAATACAAAGCCCAAACACCCTCAAGGCGAGCCTCGAGTGCCTCCGACTACGCTTCCAACACCTCGAAGAGGAACAGCGTCGCCTCCAACCTAGAACCAACAGTAAAATTAGCATCTCGACATCAACACAGCAATTCTTGCGGAAGCTTATCCACGGATCTCCTAGGTCCAGTGATAGTAGGACCATCCATTTCCGTAGATGACTGGGTTCCTGAAAAGCCCCCAGACAGACCACCCAAAAACCCCTACTTAAGGAACGCTTACCCTGATCTTTTCAACGATCAAAGGGTGCCCAGCCCAGACCTCCCACCGCCCTCGCCTCCAACCGTCCTCGAAGACGAAGTCTTCCACAACGACGAACCACTCCCACCTCCCCCAACCGAATTAGAAAACTGGCAGCAGGACTTCCAAGACAGACTGGGCAACAAACCCGAAGAAATTAAACAAACCATCGGCTTGCCACACCCCAGACACTACTCAAGCACCAGGTATCCTTCCGGCAACAGATTGACCCTCAACGGCTCCATCGCCGTTAGCCAAAAAGTTTCCGACCAATACAGAGCGGAACCCTTAAGAGCCGAACCACTAAGATCCGAACATTTAAGATCGGAACAATTAAGATCGGAACAATTTAGATCGGAACAATTTAGATCCGAACAACTTAGATCTGATCAAGTAAGATCTGACCAATTAAGATCTGATCAATTGAGATCGGAACCATTACGATCTGAACCATTAAGATGTGAACCATTAAGATGTGAACCATTAAGATGTGAACCTTTAAGATGTGAACCATTAAGATGCGAGCCATTAAGATCAGATCAAATACGATCAGATCAATTACGATCTGAACAATTGAGATCTGATTCTTCAAGGTCTGATCAATTGAGGTCTGATGCTTCAAGGTCTGAACAATTGAGGTCTGATACTTCAAGGTCTGATCAATTACGATCTGATATTTCAAGGTCTGATCAGTTGAGGTCTGATGCTATAAGGTCTGATCAGTTGAGGTCTGATGTTTTAAGGTCTGATAAATTGAGGTCTGAAATTTCAAGGTCCGAACAAGTGAGAGCTGACGCTGCAAGGTCTGATCAATTAAGATCTGATGGTTTAAGGTCTGATCAATTAAGATCTGATGCTTTAAGGACTGATCAATTGAGATCTGATGCTTTAAGGACTGATCAATTGAGATCTGATGCTTCAAGGTCTGACCAGTTGAGGTCTGATTCTTCAAGATCTGATCAGTTGCGATCGGAAGTGATCAGGTCGGATAATTCTCTGCGCAGCGAGCAGATCGCTTTGAGGATTCCCGCGGTGAAGGAGAAGGATGTGACGAGGAATCCTCAGAGGTCTTCGATTGCCGAAGGGACGATTCGGGACGTTCCTCCGCCGCTGCAGCCTCGGCAGATGAGGATCAATCAGAGCATGCGAGCGAGGATTTCGGAGAACCGACCGGCTGGCATCGCGCTGAGGATGTCCCCGCCCAAGGACGATAAGTTGAAGGATTCCAGGTCGATTGGCTATTCGATGTAAGTTTTTGAATTTGGTTTAAGCATGCTTACTTTATAAGTAATAGATAAGGAACTGATGAATTGTTCTAGATAATGTTCTACTAATTTTGCAAAATTTGCTTACGTAGGTCGTTGCAAATTTTGATGTTTACCTAAAATAAAGTGACCTTGTTAAGATACGTGAAGATAACGAAACGATTTATCTGTTTTTTGGATGAAGATTTCTTTGAAATTCTTAAGGCTATCGTACAAATATCTCACGAAATTCTATTCAAAAATCTATATATATAAAGAGCTTCTACCAATATTCTATGCTATAAGGCTATTATCCAATACTTATCAGATTAAATCTTAACAGACGACTTATCACAAGGCTATTATCCAATATTAAACTATATTGGTCAGTGACTCAAACTAAATAAGATTTTATTAAAAAAATTAAAGATATATAAGGTAATATCAAGGCTATTGTACAATAAGTATACAAATAGTTTGAGCTGCTGATGTTTTAGAAATTGCTCTTCTAATCTTATAAGAGAAACATCTCTCAAGATTTCTTATATTTCAAATCTCATTATTTACTTATATTACTTATATTTAGTACGAATAAGGCTATAATGCTAAAAATTTTATAAAATTTAAACAAAAATAATTTCTTGTATGTATGGTTGCATAACACGTAGTATGTTAGATGTAAAAACGCGGACGTGAAACATTTCAACTTTCTTTTTCCACAGTCTCGTCGAAGGGTAAACAGTACAATTTTTGCTAAATCTGAACCAATCTGATCGCTATTATGTGGCGAGCGACTAGGAAAACAAGGACGTATGATCTAGTCTACGCCCTCGCACGTATTGATTATTTGATAAAACAAATAAAATTTGTTTGAATGGGTTTTTTTATTTCGGATTACGCGCTCATATGTGAAGGTTTCGACATTCACTCGTATATAAAACATACTTACGAAATATTATAAATTGAAACAAATAACAAATTGAAAATTAGTTTTGTTGCCAATTTATACAGTTAGTTTGTTTTTCTTGATAAGCTGAACAAGAATCTGAAAACAGAATTGAAAAATGTCGAGTCGTTTAAAAGTTATTAGAGAAAAACGAGGTTTCATGGCCCGCCGCGATCAGAGTGCATTGTTTTCAAACTCGCTTATTATTGGTCGCATCAACGCGATTTTTTCGCTTAATTGCACCTAATTAGTGTGAAATTAATATTTTATTTACATTTTTCTTTTGTTTCGCGTGCAAAAAGCAAACAAAACAATTTCCATTCGTAAAATTCCTTTTGGAATAACAAAACATTTTGTTTACCGTTTTCTTATCAATTTTTCGCATTTTATTGTGTTTTTTTACAGTTAGATATTAAAATTTGCAAGAAATTTCATAAGTTTTGAATGCAAATTTGCAAAAAAAGAATTAGGTTTCCAAGGCCAACTCGATCAGATCTCATTGTTTATAATATTTTTAACGTGTTTTTGCGGTTTTCTTCTCGGATTCAATGCAAATTTTACAAACAATTCCATTTTATGTTTGAATTTTTTTAGCTAAATCAGATTAACTCTGCGAGTCTTCATAAATCTATATTCGTCGCTTTTTACTACGTCGTAAAATTTTCCAGTTCCAATCAAATGAACTTGAGTAAATCATAATCCGAAAATAGATCTAATTTTAAATAAATCCCATTTGAAAACATTCAAGTTTTCAAATCCAATTTCCACATGAAAACTGCGTATTAGCTTATAGCTGATATAATAGCCTTTTAATTCAAATTTAAATTCTACAAAAATATTAATAAAAGAGCAATTTGAAGATTTGTGAAAACAGAATTAGAAAATCTTAATCCGTTCAAAAGTTATTAATAAAAAACTAAATTGCATAGCCTACTATGATCAGATATAATTTTTGGTTTTTCGTTTGTAACTTTTGAACGGATGAATATATTTCAATTCTGTTTTCAGATAATTGTTTGTTGAATTAGCGATAGTTTAGTAAATTATGTTGAGGTTACTAGTCGTCGTGGATGGATTATTCCAAGAGATTTTCTGTTCTGTTGCGGCTCAAAAACGTTAACCGTAAATTTTCGGTTGTGATTGCGACGGAAACGTTTAACAACAAACGGAAAACGGTAAAAACGAAAAATCCGCCGCGATACCGTTCTCGTCAAACAAAGGACAATTGTCTTCGATCGATCGACAAACCGTTTTCAAACTCCATAGAAATTATCTGAGGCAGAAAAAAACGAAATTTAATTCATTATCTGAATAATTATTGTGCTGTTTAAACAATGTCTAATTTTCCATTCAGAACATCTTTCACACAACATTTATTCTAATTATTCCGTTAGGAACGTAATAAACTTGTTTGATTCAATTGGGCGTTTCACAAAATATTGTTTATCTGTTAGGAAATCTAATTCACTGAAAACGGAATGGAAAAATTAATTTGTGTCTCTGATCGTAGTAGGCTATGGATATTAGTTTTTTGGTAATAACTTTTGAACGGATTAAGTTTTTTTATTTATGTTTTCGATTTAAATTAATGATCATTTTCTTGTTAATTGTAACATCCTTTTCCTGTTGAAACTTAACACCAAAAAAAAGAAAGTTTTCCGATTAATTTTTCGCAATTGATAACAATCGAACAAAACAGAATTGTTTGGAAATTATCGGAGCGAATTTCTTCCTTTTGCCATCTTCCTGCAACAACGTTTTCGAGTCGACCAACTCCGAAAACTACTCAGCCGATCCGTGACCGAAAAAAATCAGATAATTAGATCACACAACGATAACTGTCAATTATCTAACTGTTTGTTTTGCTAAGATCGAAATAGAAAATGAGTCGAGCGTGTAAAGTACAATGTTTTATTGAATGTTAAGGAATCCAGGAAGTTTTTAACCAAAGTTACTAATATATATTAAATATATCCGTAGTAAAATTGATATTCAACATAGGCTGATATGTTTGCATCCTTAAACAACAGGTGAATATCATCCAAAATCAGCAAGATTTTCTTTAATTTAATTGGTGCAGTGTGCGTGTCGTGAACTGTTTGAATAAACCTGCCGCTCAGAACCTTGACATCGGTCTCGGGCCGTTTGGCACTCTCCGTACGATAACCCAAACAAGACACACACACACATTTTATCCACCAGTTTTTTTTCCATAATTACACGTCTACAGGGAACGTAATGCCACAAAGGTGTTCCGGTTTTTTAACGCCGGATGTAGCGCACCCGAGCCGGAACGGCTTAAAGATAACATTTTATTATTTTTAAATAATCATTAAAATTTACTAGCAAGTGGAATTGTGTACTTATTCAGTTTTACTAGAATTTGAAATATCCAGAATTTCTTTTTAAATTATTTGAGGAATAAGAGATATCTGATATGATGAATATGTTGTAATTTGAGTTAATAATTACATGTAAGTTGTTGAAAAAGGCAATGGATAATCTCTTGTTAATATGATAGATAGATAAATAGATGGTAGCTTTCGGTGGCGACTTTTATAGATCGTCTTCCTCTAATCCATAGGTTCCCAACCTGGGGTATATGTACCCCTGGTGCAGTATTTTGTAATAGCTTATATTTTGGGTCATTTCACACTTTGCAAGCGATCAATTTATTGTTTTTTTCTCTAGTAGCATCGGACCTCATATGTACCCCTGGTGGTACATTGCGTTCTTGCAAGGGGTACAATAGAAATTTCAAGAAATTTCTTATGAAGAGCGTAATTGTTTTTCGTAATTTTAAATAGCTTGTTAATGTACTGCACCCAAACATCAGACTTCTCTTCAGTAACTGTTATCAATTTGTAGTAGTTATCGAATACCATATTCGTGGTTTTTATCTTGTATATGCCTGATGCCTCTTTTATCTTTGTATGTAAGTTAAAATCATCGTGCAAGTTTTGGAGCCTTTCTATCTCCGAGCAATCTTCTTCAAGCCAGGTGTTAAATTTTGGATCTTATGATTCTTTGCCAACTGTTGTACTTTGCACCATCTTTGTTCTTGTAGACTCGTCTTTCATACATTAATTCAGGGATTTCGTCAGTTATCCATTTAGTTTTAGGCTGATATTTTCTAGTAGGGAGTTCTTTAATGCGCTTTTTAAAATTTCGGCTATTTGACTCCATAATTCCAGATCGCTTATGTTCTGATAATCAAGCTCGTTCAACTTGTTGTTTCATTGAAATATTTGGATTTTTCAGTTGTTCAAGATCATTTTTTTGTTTGGTTGGTGTTTCGCGTTCTGAAGTAATCTTAGTTCTGAGTTTCGCCTTCAGTAGGGTGTGCACTCATGACACGTCAGCTCCTGGATATGCGCATGCACTGATTATTGCTGAAGCAAATCTTTTATTTATTAGTACGTAATCGATTTGGTTACGTACGATATGTCTTGTGGAGATTTGCAGGTGTATAGTCTTCTAGGCGGGAGCTGGAACCAAGTATTGCTTATTTTGAAGATCTTTTCCTGCCAGAATTGTATTAATTTGTCACCTCTTTCCTTTCTAACCCCTAGTCCAAACGCACCAACTATTCCATCTATTTTTTTCAGATAAAACTTTTGTGTTAATATCCCCTATAATCATGGTCAGTTCGTGCGATTTTGTGTGTTGTAATAATTCGGAGATTTGGGAATAAAATTCTTCGATTTGATCCTCAATAGATTCCGAAGTTGGAGCATACACCTGTATGATGTTCATAGAGAAGGGTTTTGAGTATCATTTCCTGAGTAATATATAGTTTTGTTTTCTGATTGAAATTTACCTGAACGTGGCCAGAATGTTTCGCTTACTCCAAGAATGTCAATGTTCAATCTTTTCATTTCTCGGATGGTGTTTGCGAATTTACATGCTTCGTAAAGGCTGCGGGCATTCTATGTCCCGATTTGAATTTGTTTTATTGTTTTACCTCCGGGGAATCTTAGCACCCTCGATGAGCCGCAGACTAATGGCCGTTTGTTAGTTGTAACTTCCATGTGACTTCGTGGGATATTGCTTCAGTGGTTTCCCTTTGCCTTCTGAGGGATTTATAGTTTTATTATAATTATCATTTATATGTATTATGTCTTATCCTAAGATTATTTTATTATTAACTATGTTATTTTATTTTATTATTAACTATTAACTATGTCTTATCCTAAGATTATTTTATTTTGTTTTTTTAGTCAAAACATTCTAAAACTTTTTTTCCCTTATCTCTAAAAAAGGGAGGGGTACAGAATTTTGAGCAGTTTATTTTAGGGGTACAATTTTTCAAAAGGTTGGGAACCACTGCTCTAATCTTTGGTATACTTACCCATATAGAGCGCCTCCACTAATCCCGATTTTTTTAGAAATTGCAGTATCTCGGTGGGATTCTAGGTTTGCAACTCCTTCATTTGCTACGATCTGATTTGTATATTTTTAAACTTTTTTTATTGAAATCTACACAAATTTTGCTTTATTATAGTGAAAATTTGGTTAAAATTGGTTGAAAAATAAGCAAAATACAACATGATCACCACATACAATCACCATGTGAATCTGATCGCACTGGGCTTTACATTTTTAGTTTTTTCTTAATATCTCTGGAACGGTTTTGATTTTTTCAATTCTGTTACCAGATCTTTAATCCATGTCAAAATTTACATGACAATTTATAGCTTTGACTAGCATTTGAAATATCGAGAATTTGGTTTGAAATTGTTTGAGGAATAAGAGATACCTGATTGATGAATCTGTTGTAATTTGAGTTAATAATTATATGACGTATGTAAGTTGTTCAAAGAGGCAATAGATTACCTCTTGTTAATAAGATAGATAGATAGGTAGATTGTAGCTTTCGGTAGTGACTTGCACTGCGGCCTTTATAGATAGTCTTCCTCTAATCGTTGGTATACTTAGCTCTATCAACTTAGCACCCGGTTTCTTCAAAATAATACTGGGAACTAATTTTTATATACCATCTCGTTTGTACTTGAATGTACTGAGAGTAAATTGTTTTGTACCTTTACAAAAAAACGAAAAATCTTCATTTAGAAAAAGTGAGCACCCCCTTTTAAGGGAGGCGATTATTTTTCAAGGTACAAACAATTCAATTGAATGTACTTTAATGTACTTTTAACGATTTGCATAAAAAACAATTAGTGTTAGTGATATTACAATTATTTACATATACAGCACCCCTTTTTAAGGGAGGCGAATATTCTCTAAGGTACAAACAATTCAATTGAATGTACTTTAATGTACTTTTAACGATTTTCATAAAAAACAATTAGTGTTAGTGATATTACAATTATTTACATATACAGCACCCCTTTTTAAGGGAGGCGAATATTCTCTAAGGTACAAACAATTCAATTGAATGTACTTTAATGTACTTTTAACGATTTGCATAAAAAACAATTAGTGTTATTGATATTACAATTATTTACATATACAGCACCCCTTTTTAAGGGAGGCGAATATTCTCTAAGGTACAAACAATTCAATTGAATGTACTTTAATGTACTTTTAACGATTTTCATAAAAAACAATTAGTGTTAGTGATATTACAATTATTTACATATACAGCACCCCTTTTTAAGGGAGGCGAATATTCTCTAAGGTACAAACAATTCAATTGAATGTACTTTAATGTACTTTTAACGATTTTCATAAAAAACAATTATTGTTACTCATATTAAAATTTAATGTTTTATGAAAATCGATAAAACTATAATTGTTTGTACCTTGAATTGTTTGTACCTTGAAAATTATTACCCTATTATTTTGTAGAAACCGGGTGCTAAGTTGATAGAGCTGGTATACTTACCCATTTAAAGCGCCTCCTCTAATCCCGATTATTATAGGAATTTCAGTAACTAGGTGGGATTCAAGGCTTGCAACTCCTCCATTTGCTACAATCTGATAAGGTTTGCTAAAATTTTACAATTCTGTTGAAATCTACACAAATTTTGCTTTAATTTAGTGAAAATTTGGTTAAAATTGGTTGGAAAATGAGCAAAATACAATATGGTGAATCTGATCGCAGTGAGCTTTGAATTTTTAGTTTTTTCTGAATAACTTTGGAACGGTTTTGAATGTTTCAATTCTGTTTCCATATCTTTAATCCACATCAAAATTTACATCACAATTTACAGCTATTTAATTAAATATTCATTAAAATTTACTAGCAAGTGGAATTGTGTATTGCGTTTGACTAGAATTTGAAATATCACAAATTTGGTTTGAAATTATTTGAGGAATAAGAGATACCTTATATGATGAATCTGTTGTAATTTGAGTTAATAATTATATGACGTATGTAAATTGTTCAAAAAGGCAATGGATTACCTCTTGTTAATATTATAGCTAGATAGATTGTAGCTTTCCGTGGTGACTTGTACTGCGACCTTTTAGATCGTCTTCCTCTAATCGTTGGTTTATTAACCCATTTAGAACAACTCCTCTAATTCCGATGTTTTTAGGAATCTTAGGATCTGGGTGGGATTCAAGAATTGCAACTCCTCCATTTGCTACAATCTCATATAATTTGTTCAAATTTTACAATTCTTTTGAAATCTACACATATTTTGCTTTAATATAGTGAAAATTTGCTTAAAATTGGTTGGAAAATAAGCAAAATACAATATGGTGAATCTGATCGCAGTGAGCTTTGTTTTTTATGTTTGTTTTTGTTTTTTCTTAATATCTTGAACGGTTTTGAATGTTTCAATTCTGTTTCCAGATCTTTAATCCATGTCAAAATTTACATCATAATTTATAGCTATTTAATTAAATAATCATTAAATTTGACTAGCAAGTGGAATTGTATATTGCGTTTGACTAGAATTTGTAATATCGAGAATTTGGTTTCAAAATATTTGAGGAGTAAGAGATACCTGATATAATGAATCTGTTGTAATTTGAGTTAATAATTATTTGATGTATGTAAGTTGTTCAAGAATGCAATGAATTATGTCTTCTTAATATGATAGATAGATAGATTGAAGCTTTCGATGGTGACTCGTACTGCGACCTTTTTAGATCGTCTTCCTCTAATCGTTGGTATACTTACCCATTTAGAGCGCCTCCTCTAATCCCGATACTTTTAGGAATTTCAGGATCTGACTTGGATTGAAGGCTTGCAACTCCTTCATTTGCTACAATCTGATATGATTTGTTAAAATTTTACAATTCTGTTGAAATCTACACAAATTTTGCTTTAATTTACTGAAAATTTGGTTAAAATTGGATGGAAAATAAGCAAAATACAAATGGCGAATCTGATCGCAGTGAGTTTTGAATTTTTAGTTTTTTCTTAATATCCTTGGAACGGTTTCGAATTTTTGAATTCTGTTTCCAGATCTTTAGTCCATATCAAAATTCACACCACAATTATAGTTATTTATAAACAGAACAAACTTTCATAATTTTTAGACGAATATTTATATAATACGTATAATGGATGTTTACAACTATGTTGTAATGGATGTTTAAACTAACACACATAACTCGTTAATTTGAATGATAGTTATTTTCGTTCTTGTATCTAAAATATTACTACAAACCTATTCTATTACATACTATAGAGAACTAATAAGCAAATAAACAACTGAATAGGACGAGCTAAGAAAACTCAACAAATCTGCCAGAAAGGACATACGGAAATACAACACCGACAATATTGCCTTGGTAATAAACAAAATAAGAGTATGAAAATACTGAACAAAAAGCTAACCACTGGGAAGAAGATCATCAGTAAACTCATAAATGTCTAGCGGGAAGATTCTCACATCAAAATAAGATATCTTCCAGGTATTTCCGAACTGTTATGTCCCTATACTGATGTAAGAGCAAGTGTAGGCAGGTTAGGCCAAAGCCCCTACATGGGCTTTGGCTTAACCTCCCCTGCCTACACTTGTGTTTTGGTGTCTTGATCGTACACAAGTATAGGGAGATAACAGTTTTGAACTACCTCACTAGGTAGTTCAGAACTATTATGTCTTCAGTTGGTAGTTTGGAACTGTTATGTCCCTATACTTGTGTAAGATCAAATATTTTTCTTTGGTTAGGCCAAAGCCCATTTAGGGCTGTAGTGCCAAAGGAACGAGAAGAGTTCAAAACTGTTATGCAGAGTTGTGTAGGTATATGGAGAACAACATAACTAAGATTTATATACTCAAGGTTCTGATGACATCCCCGACATAATTACAGAGGAAGTACGAGCTTCACTACAAGGAACGAAGAACAACAAATCACCTGACGTGGACGAAATTTCACAGAAGCAATAAAGGCTAGTGGAGAGCCCCTGATACAAGCTATTCTACTATTCAATGCATGCCTCATAGAAGGAAAAACACCGACAAAATGGAACAACGCCATTATTATAATTATGCACAAGAAACGCGATATAGCAGACTTAGCAAACTACAGACTCATCAATCTCTTATGTCAGGTATATAAACTGTTCATTAAGATTATTACAAAGCGACTAACACCTAAGCTCGATTTCTAACAAACTCGCGGATTCCGATCGGATTTTGGGACAATTGACCATCTGCAAACTATTAAGACGCTCATCGAGGGATGTGTTGAATACAATAAGTCACTCGTTCTAATACAGGGTGCGGCAGCTAAACCTGTATTTTTTTAAATAACTGTAAGAACATATTTTTTTAAATTTCATTGATATCGTGTTAATCTACGTTCAAAAGCATTTAATAAACATTAATTAATTATTTATTAAAATTAATTTTTATTAAAAATAACATTATTAAGGCGTCGTCCATCCAAATCAATGCATTCCTGCAGGCAATTCTTGCAATTTCTAAAAGCTTCAGTTCTTCAAGAGTAGAATCCGTTCTTGGAAAACTTTGTTCTTTGGGTAACCCCACAAGAAAAAATCGCATGTGGTGAGATAGGGTGAACGGGCCAAGGATTCGCTCCGTTCCGGGATATCACCCGATTTGGGAAAACTTCATTGAGTAGATTCATGTCCACACGGGCCGTATGGCTCGTGGCTCCATCTTGTTGAAAAAAGGTGTTGTCATTCAGTCCATGTTGACGAACGCGAGGAATGAGGAATGTTCGCAAAATTTCCGAGTTGCGCTCTGCATTCACGGTAGCAGCTTTCTCCCTTTCTTCTTCTTGTTCTTAGCGTTGTCCCGCTGGTGTAGGATCCTCATTCTTGGTCAATGACCTCCATTTTGCACGGTTTTGTGCGTCATTTGGTTTTAGGCCCACGATCTTTAGGTCACTATTTATTGTGTCCTGTCATCGCTGCTTCCGTCTTTGTCTGTGACGTTCGCCTTCAATCTCAAAATGGAGGGCATAGTTGACAACAGTACCAGGAGCTGCTCGCAGTGCATGGCCATACCATCGAAGTCATTTCTCTCTAATTTATCCACAATTGGAGCGACTGTCAAATTCTGGCGTTTCTAACATGGTCAATAAGGGAGATGCCCATTCCCAAACGAAGCATTCTCATTTCCATGGCATGTAGATGACGTTCAGAAATCTTGTCAGATCGTCAACAATCGACTCCATATAACGCAACAAGCCGTATGGCATTTTCCCCAGGTACACCCGTGACCTCATTCCACCGCATCCAGGTTGCATTTATTCTGGCTCTTACTCTATCACTGAAATCACCTGCCATCACTCTGTTGACGAGACCCAAGGTACCTAGAGGAGTTGGTCTTGACTAGATTTTTTCCACTGACTTGAATGGTATCGTCACTTGTATTTAACTCCAGATATTCCGTCTTTTGCTCCCTTTCATTTTCAAAAAAGGACCTATGATTCCCGTTGAGGGCCAAAAGGCCAATGATTTAGGAGCAGACGCTATCTAGGGTTGTGGTCGGAGGTCGCGACGGTCAGCGTCGGATTAATGGCCGAACCGGAAGGAAACACGTTGCAATAATTGCTACTAGATTCATGTATACCAACTAGATGACTTCCCCTGAACACTCGCACCCATATTAACTGGATAAACTAGTTTGAATTGGTTCTAATTTCGATTAAAAAAAAACAAATTTCACATGTCTAGTCTGTTTAGTCTGTCTAGTCGGCCTAGTCTGGATACTGGTAACACAAAAAAAGGTGAAAACTATGTCAAGTGTGAACGACATGTGTAACTTGGAAACAAAAGACGATACGAATTTCCGGTTTGCAAATTTGGATTCCTTGGAGTTTTTCATGTAAGGAAAGTTGAAAGTCTAGGTGGAAATTTAGTAGTTAGACTGCGATGGATGAAACCTTGAAGGAAGAAGTGAAAACTACGTCACGTTTGAACGACTGTAACTTGGAAACAAAAGACGATAGGAAATTCCGGTTTGCAAATTTGGAATCTTTGGAGTTTTTCCTGTAGGGAACAGTTGAAAATCTAGGTGAAAATTTAGTAGTTAGATAGCGATGGATGAAAGCTCGAAGGACTAACTTTGTTTGAGAAATTGTAAAAAAAATATTTTGATGAAAAATGGTGAAAACTACGTCAAAATTGAACGACTGTAACTTGGAAACAAAAGACGATAGGAACTTCCTGTTCGCAAATATGGATTCCTTGAAGTTTTTCCTACTAGAAACAGCTGAAAATCTAGGTGGAAATTTAGTAGTTAGACAGCGATGGATTAAACCTTGAAGGACTAACTTTGTTTGAGAAATTGTAAAAAAATTATTTTTATGAAAAATGTTGAAAACTGCGTCAAGTTTGAACGACTTTAACCTGGAAACAAAAGACTATAGGAACTTCCGGTTTGCAAATTTGGATTCTTTGGAGTGTTTCCTACAAGGAACAGTTAAAAATGTAGATGGAAATTTAGTAGTTAGACAGCGATGGATGAAACCTTGAAGGACTAACATTGTTTGAGAAATTGTAAAAAAATTATTTTGATGAAAAATGGTGAAAACTACATCAAGTTTGAACGCCTGTAACTTGGAAACACAAAAGGATACGAACTTCCGGTTTGTAAATTTAGATTCCTTGCAGTTTTTCCTACAAGGAAGAGTTAAAAATGTGGGTGGAAATTTAGTAGTTAGACAGCGATGGATGAAAGCTCGAAGGACTAACTTTGTTTGAGAAATTGAAAAAAAATATTTTGATGAAATATGGTGAAAACTACGTCAAGGTTGAACGACTGTAACTTGGAAACAAAAGACGATAGGAACTTCCGGTTTACAAATTTGGATTCCTTGGAGTTTTTCCTATTAGGAACAGTTGAAAATCTAACAAGACATTGCGCACCAAACTGTTGCCTTTGCCGAATAGAAAAATTTTCGATGGAGTTCTTGAGGGTTTTCATCATTCCAGTAGCTAAAATTATGTTTCTTCACATAACCGGAAAGATGGAAAGGCGCTTCGTTGCTCATCCAGAGCAGCGAAATCGTTTTCAGTCATAGCCTGTATAGTCGACGCGCTGATCTCCGAGGGCTTCTTGTCACAGCGATTCTTACGCGTTCAACATTCGCGGGAGATCGCACTAATCCCGCAGTCACCGATGTTCTCAAAATTTTGTACCCATAGCTTTATTGACTTACCAGAAGGCACGGGCTGATTACGATTAATCTGGATATGAGTCCGGAAATGGAGTTGCGCAGCTGCATAACTACCGTTTTAATAAAATGCTTTTACGGCGAACGACCGTTCTTGCTTGGACCATTGCCCCATGGCTACTGAAATGCTTTGAAGGCACGAACGCAACGGCAGTGTTACCAACTCGCCACGCGCAACCGTTTATTTCTTACGGGCTGGTTTGGCTGCCGCACCCTATATTTGTCGACTTCAAAAAGGCGTTCGACACTATAAATGAGCCCAATATGCTCGAAGGTCTGTCCGAGTGCAGAATAGACCGGAGATATTCAACACTAATTAAAGGCATCCAGGAAAATACAACTGCTTGCTTTAGGCACCACGAAGATACAGAAAAGTTTAATATTCAGCGCGTAGTGCGACAAGGGGACTTGACTTCCTCAAAATTATTTACTGCTCTCTTATGCTCGCCATATACGATACGGTCTACGGGAGAGGTTACATGTGCAGGTTTGTCTGCGCCGGTGAACTTTGCGCAAGAAACTGCACAGGTCTATTCCCACACACGCTCCGGTCTACCTGCACAGGCAAACCTGCACAGGTAGACCTCTCCGGTGGACTGACTGGATGAGTAAAAAAGTGGATTGGGTGAAATGAGCATTAACATAAATGGCGAGGAACTGAACAATCTGAAGCTTGCAGATAACATTGTTCTTTTGACGAAGCTAGAAAAATGTGGAAGGGCTCCAGACTGGTTCCGATATCGTCGAACTTAAGACCAACACAGACAAGCCCCAATTTATGACCAACCTCGTTATGAGCGAGAATAATATGACAACTAACGTTACCAAAATTAAACATGTGACAGGTCATATAGTACTTTGGATAGACCATGAAATACAAATAGGTCGCGACAATCAAACGATCGAGTGTTATCGTATGATAGGTTTGACATAGGCTGCTTTTAGCAAGCTGAGGGAAGTCTTCAAATCAGATCTTCCGATATACCTCAGACATACGGTATACAACAATGCGTCTTGCCGGTGATTACTTATGGAGAGGAAACACTCTCTCTAACACGGAAATCAACAAATAAGTTACACGTCTCCCAAAGGGATATGGAGCGATCAATGTTATGATCGCTCATAAGCTTAGGCATATCATAGAGACAGAGTTACAAACCACGAAATCGTTCGAAGAACTGGAATCACTTGCGCACTAGGACGTAAAGCGTCACTGAAGTGGAACTGGGCAGGCCACACTGCAAGGACGGACGGCAGTTGGACGAAGCGGATCCTTAAATGGTGAGCTAGGCAGAAACAGAGGGCGTCCTCCAACACGGTGGTCTGACGATATTAGGTACCTGAACAAAAATTGGACGAAGGGAAGGTGAAAAAATCAAAGGAAAGTGGTGGACTCAAGCGGCTAATTGGTGTTGATGATGATGATATAAAATTTGACACAGTTTCGATTATTCGATAATAATAATATTAATAACGTTTATTCCACCATGAATATGTAATAAAAGGCTACCGGCCTGGAGGTCTCAAACTTCTATTGCGATCTTAAATTTTTTTCCTTAAATTGTAAGACAGAACTGTTCAATTAGATTAAATTCAGAGCGGCTGCGATCGCTTAATAACAAAATTACTTTGGAATTCTGCAGCCGAGAAATCCAATTCTAATCCGCCAATTGCGTAACGGCCGAATTAACGTTGCCCAACTGTTCGGTCACGAAGCTGTCCCAAATTAATGAACAAAATTCTCAATTTAAGAATGGAATTTGATTTAGTTATGTCAAAATTAATTTAGATTTTTTCCGAATAAAGAGTTTCTTATTTTGGAGAATTTTTGTGCGGAAATTGAGCCGGTGAATTATGAACTCGTCAAGGATTTTGTTTTGCGGATTTACTGATTATTGATCTATTTCGGTTTCAAGAACAAATCTGACAAAGTTCAATGTTTTTGTTTTCACTTTGTTGTTTCGGATTTATCTAACATTGTTAGATACATTTTAGATAAACAGTAATATTAGATAAATAATAATAAAGCTAATATTAATAATTACGTATCAAATATTAATAATAATATAGCAACTTGATTCGACATTAAATAAATTATAATAAAAAAAATCTACCAAGTTTTATATTAAAACTATTCGCTCTAGACATAACCGCGCTTAGCGCCACTCGTGGCCAAAAAAACAACTTCGTCTCCACTAATAGTGTATAAAAACAGGCAAAAACATAAAATAATTTAATAAAATATACAATATATACACTCTCTCGCATTTCCGGCAGATTTCACGCTGTCATAACCTTTGAACGGCATACAACAGATACTTCTAGTCTTGACCAATCGATTCAGCGTCCCAAAATTAGTCGAAGAACGTATATAATATTCCCTGGGAAGCTTTCAGTTAAGAAATACCATCGACTCGGGAAGTCTAGACCGCGGAAACGACGAAATGCGAGAAAATCGATTTTTCCAAAATCGTCATCTCAAAATATTTTCTGAGTCACAGCAAAATTTAAAAACGCTTCTGAAAGCATTTTTGCTGCTGATTACAGATATGCAAATTATATTTCGCTAGATCTATCGGTGCACATTCGCACGCAAAAATTGAAGAAATTTTTTTGAAATTTCGGCGCTCTAGAGGAGATCTCGGAAAGTCGTGAATTTCTCCCGGACAATTTTAGTGTATCCATAGGAAAATGAGCTTCTAAAAACGATGCCGCAATCTGTTTTTAATTATCTGCAACCTTTTCCGAGATATCTACTTAACAAATCGAGAATGGGGTAAATTTCAGTTTGAAATTTATCGACGAATTATTGAATATTTCCGGATAATTTACACATCAACTTGTTCGTCTTGTCGTGTAGTATCTGTATGCCGAAAATAATTTCGATGCTCTTTACCGTTTTCGAAAAAATCGAAAAAAACCGTAAAAGCATGTGTTTTTCGAACGAAATGATGGAAAAATTTTCTGAAAACGGTTTTCCAGTTTATTTCGCTCTAAAGTTAGAAATAAACAAATTATATATTTTTTTTCGCTGTACACAATCACACATTTCCTACTGATTTGACGCTGTCATAACTTTTGAACCACTCACCACAGGGACTTCTAGTCTTCACCAATCGATTCGGCATCCCAAAATTAGTAGGAGAACGTATATAATATTCCCTGGGAAGCTTTCAGTTAAGAAATACCATCTACTCGGGAAGTCTGGACCGCGGAAACGACGAAATGCGAGAAAATCGATTTTTTCAAAATCGTTATTTTTTGAGTCACAGCAAAATTTAAAAACGTTTCTGAATGCATTTTTGCTGCTGATTATAGATATGCAAATTATATTTTGCTAGCTCTTTCGGTTCACCTTCGACTTCAAAAATTGAAGAAATTTTGATGAAATTTCGGCGCTCTAGTGGAGATCTCGGAAAGGCGTAAATGTCCCGCGGACAGTCTTAGTGTATCCACAGAAAATTGACCTTCTGAAAATGATGCAGCAATCCGTTTTTAATTATCTGCAACCGTTTCCGAGATTTCTACTTAGCAAATCGAGAATCGGGTAAATTTCAGTTTGAAATTTATCGACGAATTATTGAATATTTCCGGGCAATTTACACATCGACTTGTTCGCCTTGTCGTGTAGTTTCTGGGTGCCCAAAATAATTTCGCTGCTCTTTACCGTTTTCGAAAACATCGAGAAAAACCGAAAAAGCATGTATTTTGCGAACGAAATGATGGAATTTTTTTGCCGAATTTTTTTTTACAAATTATTTCGTGATTTTTTTTGTTACACGAAGGATATAGAAGTGCTGAAATCGGTTTTCGAGTTTATTTTGCTCTAAAATTACAAATAAGCAAATTTTATATTGTTTTTCGCTGTACACAATCACACATTCCCTACTGATTTGACGCTGTCATAACTTTTGAACCGCTCAACACAGAGACTTCTAGTCTTCACCAATAGATTCAGCGTCCCAAAAGTAGTCGGAGAACGTATATAATATTCCCTGGGAAGCTTTCAGTTAAGAAATACCATCGACTCGGGAAGTCTAGACCGCGGAAACGACGAAATGCGAGAAAATAGAATTTTTCAAAACGCCTGCAAAAATTGAAGAAATTTTGATGAAATTTCGGCGCTCTAGTGGAGATCTCGGAAAGTCGTGAATTTCCCTCGGACAATCTTAGTGTATCCATAGGAAAATGAACTTCTGAAAACGATGCCGCAATCCGTTTTTAATTATCTGCAACCGTTCCCGAGATATCTACTTAGCAAATCGAGAATCGGGTAAATTTAAGTTTGAAATTTATCGACGAATTATTGAATATTTCCGGACAATTTACACATCGACTTGTTTGTCTTGTCGTGTAGTTTCTGTGTGCCCAAGAAGATTTCGCTGCTCTTTACCGATTTTGAAAAAATAGAAAAAAAACTGAGAAAGCATGTATTTTTCGAACGAAATGAAGGAATTTTTTTTTCGAAATTTTTGTTGCAAATTTTTTTCGTGATTTTTTTTTTGTTACACGAACGAAATCGAAGTGCTGAAAACGGCTTTCCAGTTTATTTCGCTCTAAAATTAGAAATAAACAAATTTTATATTTCTTTTTCGCTGTACAAAATCACACATTCCCTACTGATTTGACGCTGTCATAACTTTTGAACCACTCACCACAGGGACTTCTAGTCTTCACCAATCGATTCGGCATCCCAAAATTAGTCGGAGAACGTATATAATATTCCCTGGGAAGCTTTCAGTTAAGAAATACCATCTACTCGGGAAGTCTTGACCGCGGAAACGACGAAATGCGAGAAATTCGATTTTTTCAAAATCGTTATTTTTTGAGTCACAGCAAAATTTAAAAACGTTTCTGAATGCATTTTTGCTGCTGATTATAGTAATGCAAATTATAGTTTGCTAGCTCTTTCGGTTCACCTTCGCCTGCAAAAATTAAAGAAATTTTGATGAAATTTCGGCGCTCTAGTGGAGATCTCGGAAAGGCGTAAATGTCCCGCGGACAGTCTTAGTGTATCCACAGCAAATTGACCTTCTGAAATGGTTGCAGCAATCCGTTTTTAATTATCTGCAACCGTTTCCGAGATTTTTACTTAGCAAATCGAGAATCGGGTAAATTTCAGTTTGAAATTTATCGACGAATGATTGAATATTTCCGGGCAATTTGCACATCGACTTGTTCGCCTTGTCGTGTAGTTTCTGTGTGCCCAAAATAATTTCGCTGCTCTTTACCGTTTTCGAAAAAATCGAGAAAAACCGAAAAAGCATGTATTTTGCGAACGAAATGATGGAATTTTTTTGCCGAAATTTTTTTTACAAATTTTTTTCGTGATTTTTTTTTTGTTACACGAAGGATATAGAAGTGCTGAAAACGGTTTTCGAGTTTATTTTGCTCTAAAATTACAAATAAGCAAATTTTATATTTTTTTTAGCTGTACACAATCACACATTCCCTACTGATTTGACGCTGTCATAACTTTTGAACCGCTCAACACAGAGACTTCTAGTCTTCACCAATAGATTCAGCGTCCCAAAAGTAGTCGGAGAACGTATATAATATTCCCTGGGAAGCTTTCAGTTAAGAAATACCATCGACTCGGGAAGTCTAGACCGCGGAAACGACGAAATGCGAGAAAATAGAATTTTTCAAAACGCATGCAAAAATTGAAGAAATTTTGATGAAATTTCAGCGCTCTAGTGGAGATCTCGGAAAGTCGTGAATTTCCCTCGGACAATCTTAGTGTATCCACAGGAAAATGAACTTCTGAAAACGATGCCGCAATCCGTTTTTAATTATCTGCAACCGTTCCCGAGATTTCTACTTAGCAAATCGAGAATCGGGTAAATTTAAGTTTGAAATTTATCGACGAATTATTGAATATTTCCGGACAATTTACACATCGACTTGTTTGTCTTGTCGTGTAGTTTCTGTGTGCCCAAGATGATTTCGCTGCTCTTTACCGATTTTGAAAAAATAGAAAAAAAACTGAGAAAGCATGTATTTTTCGAACGAAATGAAGGAAATTTTTTGTCGAAATTTTTTTTGCAAATTTTTTTCGTGATTTTTTTTTGTTACACGAACGAAATCGAAATGCTGAAAACGGGTTTCCAGTTTATTTCGCTCTAAAATTAGAAATAAACAAATTTTATATTTCTTTTTCGCTGTACAAAATCACACATTCCCTACTGATTAGACCTTGTCATAACTTTCGAACCGCTCACCACACAGACTTCTAGTCTTAACCAATCGATTCAGCGTCCCAAAATTAGTCGGAGAACGTATACAATATTCCCTGGGAATCTTTCAGTTAAGAAATACCATCGACTTGGGAAGTCTTGACCGCGGAAACGACGAAATGCGAGAAAATCGTTTTTTTCAAAATCGTTATTTTTTGAGTCACAGCAAAATTTAAAAACGTTTCTGAAAGCATTTTTGCTGCTGATTGCAGAATTGCAAATTATATTTCGCTAGCTATTTCGGTTTACTTTGGCTTGTAAAAATTGAAGAAATTTTTATGAAATTTCGGTGCTCCAGTTGAGATCTCGGAAAGTCGTGAAAATCCCGTGGACAATCTTAGTGTATCTATAGGAAAATAACTTTCTGAAAACGATGCTACAATCCGTTTTTAATTATCTGCAACCGTTTCCGAGATATCTACTTAGCAATTCGAGAATCGGGTAAATTTCAGTTTGAAATTTATCCACGAATTATTTAATATTTCAGGACAATTTACACATCGACTTGTTCGTCTTGTCGTGTAGTTTCTGTGTGCCCAAAATGATTTTGCTGATCTTTACCGTTTTCAAAAATATCCCAAAAAACCGAAAAAGCATGTATTTTTCGAACGAAATGATGGAAAATTTTTGTCGAAATTTTTTTTGCAATTTTTTTTCCTGATTTTTTTTTTGTTACACGAAGGAAATCGAAGTGCTGAAAACGGGTTTCCAGTTTATTTCGCTCTAAAGCTACAAATAAACAAATTTTACATATTTTTTTTCGCTATACACAATCACATTTCCTACTGATTTGACGGTCCTACTTTTGAACCGCTCACCACAGAGACTTCTAGTCTTCACTAATCGATTCAGCGTCTCGAAGTTAGTCGGAGAACGTATATAATATTCCCTGGGAGGCTTTTAGTTAAGAAATACTATCGACTCGGGAAGTCTAGACCGCGGAAACGACGAAATGCGAGAAAATCGATTTTTTCAAAATCGTTATTTTTTTATTCACATCAAGATATAAAAACGTTTCTGAAAGCATTTTTGCTGCTTATTACAGATATGCAAATTATATTTCGCTAGCTTTCGCCTGCAAAAATTGAAGAAATTTCTATGAAATTTCGGCACTCTAGAGGAGATCTCGGAAATTCGTGAATTTCCAGCACACAATCTTAGTGTATCCATAGGAGAATGACCTTCTGGAAACGATGCCGCAATCCGTTTTCTATTATCTGCAATTGTTTGCGAGACATCTACTTAGCAATTCGAGAATCTGGTAAATTTCAGTTTAAAATTTTTCAACGAATTATTGAATCTTTCCGAATAAATGACACATCGACTTGTTCGTCTTGTCGTGTAGTTTCTGTGTGCCGAAAATGATTTCGTTGCTGTTTACCGTTTTTGAGAAATTTGAAAAAAACCGAAATAGCACTTTTTTTTACTGAAATGAATTTTTTTTTTGCGATTTTTTTGGAAAAATTTTTGGCAATTTTTTTTTTGTTACCCGAAGGAAATCCAAGTGCTGAATACGATTTTTGAGTTTATTTCGCTCAAAAGTTGCAAATCAACATGATGTATAATGTTGCGCTGTTGGTCTCTTCGTTTTCGCCGTCCGGTTTTTTTACGAAACTACAAATCCCATCGAAACAATTTTCGGCACGTTGAAACTATACTACAAGACGGGCAAAACGATGTGTAAATTGCTTGGAAAGATTCAACTTTTTATTGTGAAATTCTGATTTCAAATTTTTGCGAACTTCCTTTCGGTTCTTGTTCTTCTTCAAGTAGCACTACAACCCTATGTGAGTCTTGGCTGCAAGCACAATTTGCCTCCAACGACTTCCATATAGCATTGCTTCCTGTTCATTTTCGATGCCCATCTTCCGCATATCTGATAGAACATTGTTTATCCATCTCATTCTAGGTGATCTTCTGCTCGTCGATGCCTCCTGCCACGCTATATTCAGCATTCTGTCATCTGGTGCTCTGCATATATGAGGCGATGAGAGCAAAAGTGGCCTAACCCACAAAAACATGAAAATACCAACACATGTGGATTTTGCATCTCCAAGAGTTGGGATGCAAAATCTAAATTTATTGGTACTTTTATGTTTTTGTGGGTTCGGCAACTTTTGCTATCATCGCCTCATATTATGGGCAGGACATATTATGTCTTATATATATCTATATATATATATCTTTGTGACTTTGCTTCTCTCACAATATCTCCCTGGTACTATTGTTCTAACTCGATATTGCCCTGACCTCGGATCCTGGATTGGTTGGTCCATATATTTTTCTATGTATTTTTCGTTCGAACCTTAGCAGGGTGTCTACGTTTGTTTTAGTTAGGGTCCACGCTTCAGATCCGTATGTGACTAGCGGTCTTAGAGTAGCATGGTACAGTTTTAGTTTTTAGGCTCGCGACATTATTCTCGATTGGAACAGTTCTCTTAGTGCATACTAGCATCTATTACCTCTCTGTATGCGGGCCTGCATTTCTTTGTTCATGTTGTTGCCTGCTGCGATGACTGCGCCGAGGTATTTGAATTCTGAGACCCGTTCGAAATTGTAGGTGCCAATGGTTATGTTTTGCCCTAGTCGATCTCTTCCCTGTATCCGGGAGCTTTACATATATATATATATATATATATATATATATATATATATATATATATATATATATATATATATATATTATACATAGTTATATACTTACATAGTTTATACATATATTTTGTTTTGTCTTCATTAATACGTAATCCTACTATGTCTGCCTCCGTTTCTATTTTTCCAAACAACTCTTTGGTTTTAATGGTTGTTTTACTGACAAGGTCTATATCATCTGCATATGTCAGTATCAGGTTTTGTCCACTGTTTGGAAAAACTTCAACGTCGATGTTAGCCCGTTTGATTCTGCAACGATTGCAAATAATTAAAAAGGGATTACTTTATCGCCTTTATCGTCATTTCCCTACGGCTGCACTTAGATTTCCCAGTTCTCTGTTCGGACCAACGTTCGCAATATTTCGCTAGATTTTGCCAATTTTATCAAGTCATGTGTCGCGAACGGAAGCTGTTAGTAAAATGCAAATTATATATTTACAACCAGTAGGGAAAACACTTTCAGATACACTTTGAAATTTTCCATTCACTTGATGACCAGAAATGTGACCAGAAATTTAAGACTCAATGTTTCAATTTTTAGGACAACAAAAACACGAGTTTAATAATTAAACATGGAAGCAACATAGAACCTTCATTTTTTCTTTCCAATCTTGGTTTAACAGTGCCAAAGACAATTAACAGTTAAGTTAATTAAAAGTTACACCAGGTAAAAAGTTCGAAACCACTAAGTTTAAATCAAATCAGTATTCTGCACCTTACCCAACGTTTTTGGGCCTTGAATCCATTCTCAATTTATGCATTTCAGTAGTTTATATAAAATAATAAATCACTTTTTTATTTCGCAAAATATATGTTAATATATACAAATAAATGCTAAATAACGGCGTAACTGGTCATGAAGTTCTTAGAAGTGTCACCTTTGGCGCTAGTGCCGTTGCGCTCGGAGCGAATACTGACGACGCGATTGCAAAGGTGAACATAACCAGAGGCCGGCCCCTTTTTTGCAAGAATTAATAAAATAATAATAGAATTGAAAGTAGGGGATTATCACTACGATATCTTCAAATCTGTCAGTAGCTGGAATTACACGGATATCTTGAAGATATATATATATATATATATATATATATATATATATATATATATATATATATATATATATATATATATATATAGATTTGAAGATATCGTAGTGATAATCTCCTACTTTCAATTCTATTATTAATTTGGTTTAAACCATGACATCTCATTTTAAAATAAAAAAAGTTTGTTTGTTACAATTATTATTGTGAATAGATAGACACATATAGATAGAAAGTAAATATAGAATAGATAGAAAAATATGATCGTGAATTTCCCTCGAACAATCTTAGTGTACCTATACGAAAATAACCTTTTCAAAACGTTGCCGCAATCCGTTTTTAATTATCTGCGACCGTTTCCGAGATATCTACTAGCAAAACGAAAATCGGGTAAATTTCAGTTTGACATTTATCGACGAATTATTGAATATTTCCGGACAAATTACACATCAACTTGTTCGTTTTGTTGTGTAGTTTCTGTGTGCCCAAAATGATTTCGCTGCTCTTCGCCGTTTTCGAAAAAATCGAAATAACCGAAAAAGCATGTATTTTTCGAACGAAATGATTTTTTTCAAGGCAAATTTTTTTCGTGAATTTTTTGGTTACAAGAAGGAAATCGAAGTGCTTAAAACGGGTTTCCAGTTTATTTCGCTCTAATGTTACAAATACACAATTTTTTTTATTTTTTATTTTTCGCTGTACACAACCACACATTTCCTACTGATTTGACGCTACCATGACTTTTGAACCGCTTACCACAGAGACTTCTAGTCTTCACCAATCGATTCAGCGTCCCAAAATTAGTCGGAGAACGTATATAATATTCCCTGGGAAGCTATCAGTTAAGAAGTACCATCGACTCGGGAAGTGCAAACCGCGGAAACAACAAAATGCGAGAAAATCGATTTTTTCAAAATCGTTATTTTTTGAGTCACAGTAAAATTTAAAAACGTTTCTGAAAGCATTTTTGCTGCTGATTACAGATATGCAAATTATATTTCGCTAGCTCTTGCGGTTCACTTTTGCCTGCAAAAATTGGAGAAATTTTTATGACATTTCGGCGCTCTAGTGGAGATCTCAGAAAGTCGTGAATTTCCCTCGGAACATCTTAGTGTATCCATAGGAAAATGAGCTTCTGAAAATGATGCCGCAATCCGTTTTTAAATATCTGTAACCGTTTCCGAGATATCTACTTAGCAAATCGAGAATCGGGTAAATTTCAGTTTGAGATTTATCGATGAATTATTGAATATTTCCGGACAATTTATACATCGACTTGTTCGTCTTGTCGTGTAGTTTCTGTGTGCCCAAAATGATTTTGCTGCTCTTTACCGTTTTCGAAAAAATCGAAAAAACCGAAAAAGCATATATTTTTCGAACGAAATGAATGGAAAATTTTTGTCAAAATTTTTTTTGCAAAGTTTGGCGCTGGTGCTGTTTCGCTCGGAGCGAATACTGACGACGCGATTACAAAGGTGAACATAACCAGAGGCCGGTCCCTTTTTTTGTAAGAATTAATATAATAATAAAATAATTGAAAGTAGGAGATTATCACTACGATATCTTTAAATCTGTCAGTATATATATATATTTGAAGATATCGTAGTGATAATCTCCTACTTTTAATTCTATTATTAATTTTGTTCAAACCATGAGATCTCATTTTAAAATAATAAAAGTTTGTTTGTTACAATTATTATTGTGAATAGATAGACACATATAGATAGAAAGTAAATATAGAATAGATAGAAAAATATAACAGAATTTTGAAAGGAAAATCTGAAAAGTTGCAAATTTTTTGGTTCAAAATAGTGCTAGGGGCTAGTTTTTTCGATGGCAATTTTGGAAATTCGTATTTTTCCGAGGTCCGTCTTTTCGAGGAATTTTGTGGTCCTCTGGTCAATATCCAAATCTCAAATCCGACCGTCAACAGTTCCCAAATACAAATTTCGTTCCTAGTTTCGCCTGGGAAACGCCTTTGAAAAAACGAAATTTTTCGGAAAATTATTCAGTTCTGCAAGGCTCGTTCCAAGATCCTAGCTGTAATTTTACAAAAAAGGAATTAAGAATTTCTTCAGTTGCCCATCGTTCAAAATTCATGCATCACTTTTTCTGAAAACCGAGGGAGTTTTTTCCTCGATTTTCGGAAAAAGTGATCCTTGAATTTTGAACGATGGGCAACTGAAGAAATTGTCGCAAAATTCTTAATTCCTTCTTTGTAAAATTACAGCTCCAACACCTTTTTCAATTTCCCAAGGTGTATAATCCATATTACGATATTTCTCAAAATCTAGTAAAAACCTCACTTTCTTTACTTTGGTTCAAAATCAAGGCAAAAACTTTCCAATAACCTGTTCCAATGTTCTTCATTGTCTGATCGAAATTGTAAGTATAGATTTTTGCGACAATCTGCAAAACTCTTCAGTTCCGCATGGTATGGACCAAAGCCCTAATAACAGTTTGCCTGAAAATCGAGGAAAATCTCAAAATTTTTCCCCAAAATTAAAAATGACTGGGGAAAAATAAAAATCTTTTCAAAACGAAAATCTCTCAAAATCCCAGGAAACCATACCGAGTATCCATTTCCTTTTCTTCTAAGGAATCGAGAAAGGAACTGAAAACTTTCCGAGTGTGCTTCAATCGGGTTTCTTCCAGGAAAGGTTTTTAATAAAAAAAACGTACTAGTGCATCAACGGCTCCTATACTTCTAATGAACGATTCTAAATTGACGTATTACTATGTCGTCGGCTTCAAAATTTTAAATAAAAAACGGATTAATACTGCAATGTGTTAATAAAGTTGGTAATGGGTTAGTAAATGTGAAGTAGATCCTTAATCTTTTGTTTATTACAAGATGTTGTTTGGATTCAGATGGAAATGATTTGAAACTTTCTTAATAATGTGTTGAGTTTTAAAGAAATTTTTAGAAAAACCTCGAGGAATTTCAGAATAAAACATGTGTTATGTAAGTGGATTGCAAAATTTACATAAATTAGATTTTTTTTAATTCGCTGTTATTAGATAACTGTGAGAAAAATTTATTTACAAACGGAAAGTTTTTAGTATTTTTAGGAAAATTTTATAAAAAAAAAAAAATCAAAGAAAGGCCACAGAAATATTTTGCTGGTTTTTTAAAGTTTTGATATTTTATTCACATTTTTCAAATTGTAACATTTTGTGAACTTTTAAAAAAGGAATTTTTAGTTTATAAAAAAATATCTTTTTATCATTCATGCATAATAGTACTATATCTTGGTGCACGTTTTTTTAGTGCGATAAATTGTCAATATTAGTTGTATTTTACATAACTTGAATAACGCACGCAAATATTCAATATCGCTAGGTTACATTAAAATAAAAAAATAAGTAAAAATAAAATGAATACAATCAAGACCTCGGTATTAAAAAAGTGACGTGAAGTGTTTTTCTGACTGTGAATTCTGAATGTGAATTTTTTTTCGTAACGTAATGAAAATAAAAATTAAAGAAAACGTTTTAAAGTGACTGTAAATTCTATGGTGATACCGGAGACTGAGGAGAGTTCTTATGACGAATCCATACCACCGGAGACAATTGAGAAAGCAAATTCTTATTTGGATACCAAACTTGTAAGATACCTCCCCTCGCATGAGTGATAAAAAATATTATTTGTAACACGGGCGAAATTGTCAATTTCACTCTCGAGCGAATGCGCGCCCGCACTTCGTTCGTGCTCACATTTTGACTCTCGAGTAAAATTGACAACCTTTCGTCCTAGTTACAAAATCTACTATTTTGTTTTTTTCCTTAAATTAAATTTCTGCTCTGTTATCCAAATGTTAAAAAATGTTATCCAAACTAAATTTATAAAAAATCTTAGAAGAAGAAGAAATATATACATGATACACAAAGGGCCACGAGGTCCTTATGCCCGGAAATACAATTTGAAGCTATTTCAACCCAAACACTTCCATCCAAGCTGAAACAACCACTTCCCTTGCCAATACCGCGCACTATATTAAATTATGCAGCAGAGATTTTTATGTTATTACTAGCCCCAGTACACTTTCGTGTCACTAACGAAATTAGTTAAATAGCATTATTTTTAAGATCATTTCTTTCTATTTCGATTAAGTGAATCTACCCGGTGCTCCCCGAAGAGATTTCTTGACGTCTCGGAGACGTCTAACATGGCACATGAAATACATGACGTCTTAGAAACGTTATTGTATGTCAAGGGCTTAATGACAAGTCTAAAAACATGTTTATTAGTTTATTACATAGGGACGGTATGTAGGCGGACGGACGGTATATAGGGGCGGTTTATTACATAAGGACGGTCAGGAATTTAAGTTCAAGTTGTGATTATTCGGAAACGGGGTGTAAAATCTTTACTTTAAATGATTAAATTAATAGTTTGCCATCCAAGAATTGCAACTATAACTATTGTTTTAATATGGCTTAAGAAATAAATTGTTTATAGTCCAGCGACACGGGACGTAAAATTATGTGAGAAATACCCCTATAATTAGAATGGTTTCAGCAATATTAAAATAATATTGTTTATATTAAAAATTTTATAATGCTTTTTTTTATAAATCATTGTAAAATCTCACACAAATACATAACAGATTTACTTTTACAACAAATTTAAAGCTTGTAATCTCTGATCTCTGTCCCGATATCGCAATCGATCTCTCTTCGCCACCTTTGCGGATTTCTGTTGGATTTGTTTACAAAATTCAGCCGCGACAAATCGAACTTTATCAAGCGGTTATATAAGAGAATTTGCGAAAAGTCTGTTGTGATATTCGAAAGCATTGTAATGCAAATTGGGCCAATCCAGTCGCATTTCAATCAAATGAAAGAATCGGTTTTTGCTTAAGGAAAATGAGAGAGTTTGAGTGACATTTAGAAGACGGTTTACAATTGATTTCAATTAAATAAAAACGTACAAAATGTGTTTATAAAACAAGGATTTCCTATATGTTTTGTGTTAAATGTTAAATTTTCTGTGGATTTTTTAATTATTTTTTTGTGTTCAATTTTGAATTGAAATATTTTCTGAAGATTTTTTAATTATTTGGTGTTGAATGTGAGAAGAACTGATAACGAAAAGACAGAACTCGCAATATACACAGAAGAGCCTCTTGCACCAGAACCTTCATACGAAGAAACAGCAATTGAACTTGGTTAAAGGCTCCTTCAGACCGGCGCCGAGCGTATGCGTCGCGAAATTTCCGCAACGAAAAAATCGCTAGCGGCGCGGCAGCGAAATGGCAATGCCATTTCAAAACGCGATTTTAACGTGTCATGATGTCCTCAGTGCAAGAAGCTATGCTATTTTAAGCATTTATTGCATATGATGAAATATGTTATTTTCTATTTATTTTGAATTTCTGAAACACATAAAACTCATTTCAGAATTAAAGGAGCTCACACACCGGCGCGGAATTTTCGCTGCCGCAAACGGTGCGATATCGCGGCGGACCGACTGACACGGCGGCTTATGTACATGTTCAGATCAAAAAGCGCGATTTCCGTCATAGTCGCGGTACTGCAGCGTTGCACAAGGACACTGCATGCGCGGTTAGTTTCGCTGCCGTTGTGTTTGAAATGGTGATCTCTGTAATCACATTGATTTTATGAACCATTTTATGAACCATGTTTAATTCTGAAATGAGTTTTATTTACTCACCAAAATGACCACACTAATAAATACATTATTGTATGTGAAGGATGCCATTATTATATTCGTGTGTAAAAGTATCCAATTTGTGCGTAAAAGTCCAATGTAAATGAAATGAAGTTTCATTATTAAACGATTTCTGTTGTTGTTACTATGGCAACGTAACCATAATCTAATCTAGATTAAATCTAGGTTAACCTAGATTACATCGTATTACCTCCATTAAAATTGACACGTCCGGTTCCGGCTTCCAATCTCGACTTCCGTTTTCGGTTTACCACTTCCGGTTTTTCACACATGGGTGTGTGAGGTCTATGTAGCCACACGCGCAAGGTCTATGTAACCCCACTTTGGGTGTGAGGTCTATGTAGCCCCACGTGCGAGGTCTATGTAACCTAGCCCCACGCTGGGTTAGGCTGAGGTCTGCTTTCGATTTCCGTTTCCGGTTTCTCACTTTCGGTTTCCCATTTCCGGTTTTCCACATCAACCGTTCCATTTCCCGTTCCTGCACTGTGCGCATTTAAATGTGCAATTAAAATTCGGCGCAGGCTGGAAAATTCAAAATCGAAACCGGAAGTGTCAAGGTCAAAATCATTATCGTGTGCAGCATCCTGCCTATCGGACGATAGGCAGTATCGTGTATGGGCACCATTACTCTACATCCAGTCTACTAGAAATACATTTTCCAAATTTGACCTTTTTTCCAAATTGAGATATTTTTTGTATACTTTAATTATTTTATTTAAAATGTTAAATTGAAATATTTTCTAATTATTTTATGTTTGCTTAATATTTTTCTGCACTTGTAATTTCACTTGAACTTATTAAACGAAATTCCGCAACAATCTCTTCAATCAGCAAAGAAATCCGTAATTCAGCATCTCCATTGTCTTAACATCCGTGTCAGCGATAAAGAAAAAGCACAATTTCTGCGTTTCCTTCCTCAATGCAACACTCGTACAAGCACTTTTTCTCCTCCGCGTCTTCCATCGGAGCCGGAAAAAAATCTCATTGTTACTAATTGTGCGATGAAAAGCCATGTGTGTGTCGATATGAAGGTCACACCGGTAAACTCGCGGATAACAATCTGCCTGGTTCAATTATTTCAACGCGGCGCAAGAATTTTTTCCTCGCGTCTCACTTCAATTTCCTCGCCTGTAATTAAGTGAAATGTGGGTTCGTTATGTGAACATTTCAAAGGTCGTCGCTGTGGACTAGAAACAAATTTCAATTTGATTGTTACAGAAAAAAGAATGATTTCGGCGATGTAATCGCGTTCGCAAATTATGCAGAATATAAATTATGCTTTCATTTTTTTTAAATTTTTTTCATTCGCTTTTTACTTGGTTATAACGTAGTAAAAAAATATTAATTTTTAAAATAATATTTAGATTGTTGAGGAATACCGATTAAATTTGAACGGCTCCAATTTTCGCGCGCTTTGCATGACGTCACAGGACACGTTCAGTATTGTTTACTATATGCAGAGACAGTTGTTAGTTTTTCAGTTGTTAGGATTTTCAGTTTTAAGGCCGATTCTCATATACGCGACAACAGCTACGCGACGTTTCACGAAATCGCCTGTCAAATAATGATTACATTGTTTTCAATGAGCACGTTCTCACTATGGCTACGCGACAGTTACTAAAAGTCGGAATTCAGCGCGCTGTCGCTGGGATTATTTCGTGAGCATTCTTTTACGTTTTGTCGTACATCGCATGACGTTTGGAAAGTTTGTTTCTGATTCGAATGACGGATTGTGTCAAAAACGGGGTGTTTTTGAAAATGAATGGAATGAACGACGAAAAAGCAGAGGAATTGATCGCTCTTGTGGCTGATTATGTTGAACTGTATGACTTACAAAATAAAAATTACAGTAATCAACAAAGGAAAGATCAAATTTGGAGAAAAATTTCTTTAAAATTAGATGAGACTCGTAAGTACAGACTCTTGTAATTATTTGAAGAGAGTATGGAATTCTCCTTCTACTAGTTTTGTTCTTAAGATCCGTTGCACCCAATATTTTCTTTTTGTTTTGTTTCCTTTTAATTTCTCATTTTCATAACACATGGCTAAGACGAAAAAACCACCATCGGAACTTGACGAACATGACATTTTGAAAATATAACTTAACCTGAAATGTAGAGAAACTACAGATTTGACATTTGCAGCAAATAATCGCTTAGCAGAGTGTCGCATATATGAGAATACCTAGCAGCAACGTGATAATTCGCGACAGTTCATTGTGCAACGTCGCGTAGATAGTGTCGCGTATATGAGAATCGGCCTTTAATCGCCATTTCGGTAACGGAAAAAACTAAAAATCCATTTTATAGATATTGTACCGGAATGCCAACATTAAATATAACAAGGATTGTTTCTCAGTAGGGAAAGATGGTTCCTTCTGGAACCACCCCCCCCCCTCTGACCTTGACCCTGATCTTTAATCCTGACCTTTGACACTAAACTTTGACCCTAAACTTTGACCCTTATCTTTGACCCTAAACTTTGAACCTGACCTTTGACCCTGGATTTTGACCCTAAAAAACCTAACCACCTCCTCCTTTGACCCCTGACCCTGGTCTTGATCTTGATCTTGATCTGACCCTGATCTATCCTACTAGTTCTGAACGTGGCCGAGCGAGTATGTGTAGATGGCGCCGCGATTTATCAGCAGTTCTGAACGCGGCCGAGCGTAGATGTGTAGATGGCGTTAAGATATGTTCATAAATGCGCGGGGAGGAGGGCCGTTGAGGAGTTTCATTCTCAACTTGCCTGTAAACGTATGTGAAACTAATTAATTTCTGGGAAAATAATCTGCGTTTTTATTTTGATTTACCGTTAGACGTGAGCCAATGTCTGCCGTCGATCGTAAACCCCCTATCTTATCAGCTACATACAAGCGTGGAACTTATAAATTATAGTGGTCTAATCAATTTCTCGGAAAATAATCTGCGTTTTTATTTTGATTTACCGTTAGACGTGACCGAATGTCTGGTGTAGATAGCAAACCCCTGCTATCTTATCAGCGGTGCGCGAGCGGAGAAATAATCATCTCGTCGTGATAAAAAATATTTATGTGATGGTTGTTTAAACCCTTTTTCTGAATTAACTGAATCGAATTTTATGAAACACAGGGTAATCAATTTCTTGGAAATAATTTACGTTTTTATTTTGATTTACCGTTAGACGTGACCGAATGTCTGCCCTCGACAGCAAACCTCCTATATTATCAGCTACGTACAAGCGTGGAACCAATAAATTATGCTACCTAAATAATTTCTCGGAAATTTATCTACGTCTAGTCTGCTGCTGATAACAATTTGAATTTCTTAGAAATTGTGCGTTTATTTTAGAATAAGCATATTCAAATTTTGAGACCCGATTAAAAGCTGATTAAAGCCGGTTAAAATCTGATTAGAAGCTGATTAAAGCTGTTTAAAGTGGATTGAAAGCCGTTTGAAAGTGGATTAAAGCTGATTAAAAGTGGGTTAAAGCTGATTAAAGCTGATTGAAAGCTGTTTAAAACTGATTAGGTGTTAATTGCTTCAGTTTTATAGCCATCGTTGCTACACTTGGCATGCGCCACCTGGTAATTAGAAAAATATTCAGGAAGTTATTTCCGCCACATTCTTTGCTAATACGGCTAAACAAGACTAAATAACGTTAAATGAGACTAAGCAAAACCATCCATTTCATAGATGATGATGATTGAATCTGAATTTTCCATATTAACCAACATTATTAATGTTTATCTACGACCACTTTTATAAATGCCCATTATTGTACAGGACATTCGTGGACTATGTAAATACATCATAACACACACGTGCGTTTGGTTTACGATTCGTTGATTGGTTGAGACCTGCTACTACGTGCTCATACGTTCAGCGCCCCCTTGTCACAATTCAAACTAACGGAAATTGACATGGCGTACATTGGGTTACCTATATAACCCAAATAAGTACTAAATAAAAAGGTATATAACCATTATGAATGTATTTATTTTCATTTCTTTCAAGTAAAATAATGTCGAGTAACAGTTATATATGGAAATACAACTGTTTGTTTATTATAATGTTAAATAATGATAATTAAATAAACATAAGCTAATAAGAAATAAATTTGTTACATCAAACATATTTTTCTTATTAAACAGAAACAAATTAGTGTGGTCGTTGATAAAGTATAGTACATAACTCGAGTTGTAAGGCAATTACGTACTCGTTACTAATATACTATTATTCACAGACTTGACTTCTTTTAATCTATTTAATCATCTTTTAAAAAAAAATTCAAGACCATAGACACCCTGTATATAGTGTATTTTGTAACAAGGTAATGAGATCAAGTTTGCTATGAAAAAAAAAGTAAAAATAATTGCTGCATTGCAAGTGTCCTTGCGATTTAAATTATAAATAAAATGTAACGTATAAATTGTCGAAGATGTTTGCAGTTTCTCGATGAGATAATTCGACGTGAAGACTAGATCTAATTAGTAGACAAGGATGTCTCTGCGTGTCTGTTTTTTGCGCGTAAGGGCAGATGTTCGTCGTTTCCGTGAGCTTTTTTTATTGTTATTGTCGATTCGCATCTGTCGTCTAGGCGTCCGTCCGCCCGTCGCCCCGTGAAAGCTGACCCCATTGTACAAACGCTCTCCTCAACCCATTGTCAACATAACAATGTTACCAATGGTTTTTTGGACTCGTGCGCTGGGTCTTTGGGGTGATCCCAACAAATTGGGCCTAAAATCAAAATTTTTAAAATTCGAGAAAAGATTGCAAGAGACATAATAAAATTTAATATAATCCAAATAATTTATGTGAATCTATTACCAGATTGAACTTATTAAAGGCCAAATGTTGCCTGAATTTCAATCTTTCTGTAGCTCTATAATATTATTAAGTCTATTTAAGACTACAAAACAAATCTCATGTTGAAATAACTACTTCCTTTGCTAATACCACGCAGGTTATTGAATTATACAACAGATATTTGTCTGTTATTTATCAGCCCCCAGTCCACTTTCGTGGCACTAAACAAGAACCAGATAAATAACATTGTTTTTAGGATCATATCGTTGTATTTAACTTAAGTGAATAGACAACGCAATATTATCTCTCATCAGTGCAGCTTTGCTATATTTAATTATAACTTGGATGCCTCGTGGATTACGAGGTTAGGTTTTTATTGTTGACATTTTTCTAGAGCAATATGAACTTAGCAGGTTATTGCTTTGAAAAGTGGACTGCAGGCTAGTAAATAACATACAAATATATGTTGCATAATTTAATATCCTGCGGTATTAGCAAAGAAAAAATCTAGAAAATATTTCGAAAATATTTGTACAGTAGTTGTTTCAACATGAGATTTGTTTTGTAGCTTAAAAATACTTAATACTATTATAGAGCTGTGGAAAGTTTGAATATATTTATATATTCAGGCAATATTTCGCCTTTAATAAGTTTATATAATTATCTATAATGTATGGTTTCGCCATTATGGTTTCACCAATAGCAAATTCCAAAAGTTAGATCGCCCACCCTTTTGAAACAATTTCTTGGAGATTTCATTTTGAAATCCTGTTATTATTTATGTTGTTTTGAATGTTTGAAGTAGATTATTACACTGGAAAGTGCAAGTTTGTTGTGAAAATGGTAAGGAAGCCCCTTGGGATACGTAACGAGTAAAAAAACGGTCGTGTTTTCATGGAACATTAAAGTCGATTCGGAGTCCGATACAAAATCAAAACTATAATTAAACCAGAAGAAGGATGAAGAAAGAAAACAGTCGTAAAGTTACGACTGGTTGGAAACGGCGCAACGAATCGCAAAAAATGGGATTTATTTTAATCTAATCCCGGCTTCTGCAATTACGACGTTTGACCGCGTACGTGCTTATTAAAACGCGGACTAGCAGCGCGATTAAAACGTTTCCCCCGAGTGGGATATCCATCTGCGAGACGCGCATAAAAAGATCCACGACTAGATCTGCTCGTCTTTAAAACCGCCTCCGGGGATTCGACTCGGTCGCCGCGCTATCGCGTCAGATTGAATTGCTAGATTTCGCCCGCTGCTATCTATCACCCAAGGCGACACTTTATCACATACTAGTTATATAACTGGACGCCTCTATGCAGACTTTGTTGCGCGATAAACGCAACTGCGACGGAAAAAAACCCTTCAATTCTTCAAAACTTATCTAAGATGAACTTCTTTTTTACATCAAACTTCACGTTTCCTTGCTTTTATTTCAAGGAACAATAATCTGAAAACAAAATTTAAATAGCCTCAATCGTTCTAAAGTTATTCAACAATAACATAATTTTCCAAAGCCGTCTTGATTAGATTCAACATTTTTGTTGAACTACTTCTATTCCTTAGCAAACTTGATCAGATTTCCTCGTTTTTATTTCAAGAAACAATAATATCAAAACAAAATTTAAAAAGTTTACTTAAATAGACTAGGTTATAACATTAGTGAAAACTATAAAGTGTAGACAGGACTAGACAAGGCTGGAGTGAACACCAGAAGAAACAAGACAAGATTAGACAAAACTATGAAATAGTAGGCAAGGCTAGACAGGACTAGGCAAGGCTAGACAACACTTGACAAGGCTAGACAAAAATAGGCAAGGCTAGACAAGACTAGGCAAGGCTTGACAAGACTAGGCAAGGCTAGACAAGACTAGGCAAGACCAGATAAAGTAAAACAAGACCAGAGAAGACAAAGGCAAAGTTGCTGATGTAGACTGCTAATTTGCGAGTTTCTAGAAACTAAATTAGACTAGATAGAAATTTCTGGCTATGAAATTGTCGACTGCTAATGTAGACTGGCAAGGAGGCCCTGTCAACTCATCACCAATTTGGCCCAAATTTACAGTATATGTAAGGTAGAGATGAGCTTGGGACGAGTTTCTCGTTCCAGATCCCATCCCGTAGGACGGATCCCTGTCACTGTCCCATCCCATCACATTTTCGTCCCACTATCCCATCCCACAAACCTAAAATTTTCGTCCCATCCCATCCCATTCATCCCATCCCATCCCGGTCGCGCCGCGGCCCGTCCCATTCATCCCATTGTTCCCATACAGCAGACTTTCTTTTCGGTTCAGATTTTCTTAATGATAATTCGTTCAAATTCAATTTTTCCGTAATTTCTTTATCTGACAGTGAGTAATCAATTTTCGTCGCGGACCGTAAGACTATTCAGGAACTACATTATTATCATAGAAATCTCCTGGGGTGGACATATTATGAAAAATATAGGTACGATAAGCAATTAATTATGTACGATCTAGACTTAGTAGATTATCAAAACTCGTCCCACTCTGTCCAATACGAAATTGTCGTCCCATGCCATCCCATCCCATGCGACTTTCATACCACTCATCCCATCCCATGGGACGGTGGGATGGGATGGGGTGGGACGATGGGATCCCATGCTCATCTCTAATGTAAGGCTTGACTATAAATGAAAGTGACGCAAGCGGGAGGGCCAGATGGCCAAGCGTTAAAAAACTCATAAGCAACGACAACTCATAAGCCCGCTACGTTAGCATAAGTTTTAATGGTCGGTCAGCGCAGCGGCAAGAGCTCGGGTTCATAGTACGAGGATCGCTGGTTCGATTCCCCGTGGGGACGCTTTTTTTCAAAAACGGCTAATAAATATTAATACTAATAAAATAATTAAATTGACAAATTAATAATTACAATTAAAAAGTTAAACAATAATAATAATAATGAAGAAAGTCATTTTAAAAATTGTAAAAAAAGCGTCCCCACGCGATTCCCCATGGGGACGCTTTTTTTTATAATACGGATAAAAAAACCAGCGATCCTCGTACTATGAACCCGAGCTCTTACTGCTGCGCTGACCGGCCATTGAAATTTATGCTAACATAGCGGGCTTATGAGTTGTCGTTGCTTATGAGTTTTTTAACGCTTGGCCCTCCCGTTTGCGTCACTTTCATTTATAGTCAAACCCTACATATACTGTAAATTTGGGCCAAATCGGTGATGACGAGTTGACAGGGCCCCCTTGTGAATGAAATGTAGACTGCTAATTGGCGCTAAAAGTTTAGTAAAGTTTGCCAGTCTATATAAAGTAGATTAGATTAGGCAGGGATTTCAGATCTTCAAATTAGAAAAGCTTGGTTAGTCTAGATTACGTATGTCAAGTTGCATCTTGGTAGTTGGTCCATAACCTGAGTTGCGGATTGAAATGTAGTCTGCTAATTTGCGCTAAAGGTTTTGTAAAGTTTGGGAGTCTGTATAAAGTAGATTAGATTAGGGAGGAAGTTCTGATTTTCAAATTAGTAAAACTTAGTTAGTCTGGATCAGTGGTGCGCGACCATGGGTCGCGACCCCCAGAGGGGGTCGAATTGAAAAAATATTTTAGGCATTTCGTTTGTAGTAGGTTAGGTTAGGTTAGGTTTAAGTGGCAGCTAATGCTCACATAGGCCTCGGATGGGCCCGTTGTGAAATAAAAAAACAAAAAAAGTAGTTTGTAGTAGGTATTATTTTATTTTAAGTATTGCTAGCAGTAAATAGTGAACTGACTACTGCTACTGAATATAATAGTATATTACGTAACGAGAGTTGTAAGAAGCATATTACGCACGAGCGGAACAGTTACCGTAACTCCGCGAGGAAGTAATTGCCTTACAACTCGAGTTATTTACTATACTTTATCTACGACCATACTAATTTGTTTCTGTTTAATAAGAAAAATATGTTTGATATCGCAAATTTATTTCTTATTAGGTTATGTTTATTTAATTATCTTTATTTAACATTATAATAAACAAGCAGTTGTATTTTCATATATAGCTGTTACTCGACATTATTTAACTTGAAAGAACTGAAAATAAATTCATTCTTAATGGTTACATGTCTTATTATTTAGTACTTATTCGGGTTAAACTGGAATAAGAGTGTTCATAGATTTAGGCAAATCAATGTACGCAATGTCAATTTCCGTTAGTTTGAATTGTGGCGCTGAACGTATAACGAAATTATCATTAATCGCGGACTGTTACATACGGGTGTGTTATGATGTATTTGCATAGTCCACGAGCTGTACAATAATGGGCATTTACAATAGTGGTCGTAGATAAAGAAATTAAAAAAAACGTTGATATTTTCAAACATAATTTTCTCAAAAATTAATTTGGGATTTGTTTCAAATTTTATGTAGTTGTTGGTAGAATTGTTCCGGAATATTTTGCAAATTTTCCCAATTTTTAAATATTTATTTCAGCAAATATTAAATATTTTTTGTAAATTCCACTTTGTAAATTCAATTTGTAAACATTGAAACTTTCAAACTTAATTTTCTCAAAAACTAACTTGGGAATTTATTTCAACTTTTACGGATATGTTGGTAGAACTGTTCCGGAATATTTAGCAAATTTTCCAAATTTTTTAATATTTATTTCAGCAAATATTTCAGTTTTTTTTGTAAATTCCACTTTGAAAATCAAATTTGTAAACATTGAAATTTAATTTTTTTAAAAACTAATTTCGGGATTTGTTTCAAATTTTGTGGATATGTTTTCTACCAACATATCTGTTTCGGAATATTTAGCTAATTTTCACAATTTTTTAATATTTATTTCAGCAAATATTGCAGTGTTATTTTAATTCCACCATGATAATCAAATTTGTAAACTTAAATTTCTCAAAAATTAATTTGGGGATTTGCACAAAATTTTCTGGAGATGTTGGTAGAACTGTTTCGGAATATTTAGAAAATTTTCCTAATATTTTAATATTTATTTCAGTTCTTTGAAAATTGCTCCTTGAAAATAAAATTTATAAACGTTGAAAGTTTAAAACTTAATTTTCTCAAAAACTACTTTTGGGATTTGTTTCAAACTTTGTGGAGATGTTAGTAGAATTGTTCCGGAATATTTAACAAATTTTCTCAAAAAATAATTTAGGCATTCGTTTCAACTTTTCTGGAGATGTTGGTAGAACTGAAATTATAATGTTCACGTTACTTCTATCCGGGGGTTGCGATAAAATTACAGAAAATACATAAAATGTTGGGTCGTAAATGAAAATAGTTTGCGCTTCACTGGTCTAGATTACATTTGTCAAGTCACATCTTGGTAGTTGGTCTATAAGCTGTGTTACGGATTGAAATGTAGACTGGTAATTTGCGCTAAAAGTTTTGTAAAGTTTGCGAGTCTGTAGGAACTAGATTAGATTAGACAAGAAGTTGTGATCTTCAAATTAGTAAAAATTGGTTAGTGTAGATTACGTATATCACGTTGCATCTTGGTAGTAAGTCCACAAGCTTATGTATTGAAATTATGGATTGAAGAATTATGGATTGAAATGTAGACGGCTAAATTGCGCTAAAAGTTTAGTAAAGTTTGTTTTAGCAGAGTGTGTAGAAACTTCATTAGGTTAGGTAGGAAGTTGCGATCTTCAAATAAGTAAAGCTTGATTAGTGCAGATTACGTATGTCAAGTTTCGTCTTGCTGCTTAGTCTATAAGCTGAGTTGCGGATTGAAATGTAGACTGATAATTTACGCTAAAAGTTTAGTAACGTTTGCGAGTTCATAGAAACTAGATTAGACTAGCTAGGAAGTTGTGATCTTCAAACAAGGAAAGATTTATTAGTCTTATTACGATCCCTGCTAGTGAATCCGGACGTCGCTTTTAACTCGAAAAACTTTAACTCGAAAAACGCTTTTAACTCTGTGTCGTGGAGAGAAATAGTGGCAGAAATAGAGAGAAGAAAAATAGCTCCATACTTAATAAGAATGATTTAAAGCTACCTAGAATGAAGAACACTACTGGAAGGGGAATGTGGTGAGATGGAAGTAACGTGCGCCAAGGCTCTGTTCTGGGACCCACGTTATGGAACATTTACTACGACGGTGTCCTTAAAATAGAAATTCCAAAAGAAGTAACCAGCATAGATTACGCAGATGATATAGCATTGATCGTTAGCGGTAAGACGGCCGAAAATTAGACAAACAACGGAAATGGCGATCAGCAAAATACAACAATGGATGGATATGTAAAAACTGAAACTGGCTCCAGAAAAAAACGGAGGCCGTAATGATGGTGGGAAGACGGAAAGTGCGGCACTTGACGATAACAGTGGGAGATAATGACATAGAGATGATGCCTGCGACAAAATATCTTGGGGTATATTTTGACACTGATCTTAGAATGACATATTATAGAAACCGTCAAGAAGACGTAAGGTACGGTCAAAAGACTAAACATGATCCTGGCCAAAGGATCATGTTTAGTCAGGACCGAAGGAGGAAAAAAAGGAAAGTACTAACGTCAATTGTGTATTCCACACTACTATACGGAGTACCGATCTGGCAAAAGGCGATCAATTTCCAAAAACATAATAAGAGTTCATCGCAAACTACTAAAAATACAAAATAGCACAGGCATATAGGACAGCTTCTACCGAAGCGCTACAAATCATAACGGGAACACTATAGTGTTCCCGTTATGATTTGTAGCGCTTCGGTAGAAGCTGTCCTATATGCCTGTGCTATTTTGTATTTTTAGTAGTTTGCGATGAACCACAAACAACCAGATGGACAAAACGATCGGACATACCGATGATAAAAACATGGACAAAGCGGAAGCACAGAGAAATCACACACTATACAACACAAGCCATATCAGGACACGGGGACTTCCAAAAGCATTTACACAGATATTATATAATCGATTCGTCGAACTGCCGCTTCTGCAACGAGGAGGATGATGCGGAGCCCACGATTTTCAAGTGCTACAAATGGGAAAAAACAGAAGGAACCTTATGTCAAAAATCGGAAGAACTCTAACGGCGGAGAACATCATCAACCTAATGCTGGAAAACCTGACAATTGGAAGAATATCGAGGAGAGAGAGATTATGGAAAGTAAAGCCCAAGACAAAAGGGATAATAGAAATAAATAAACGGGACATTCTGACAATCCCACACCCCAAGTAATACTTGACGGTCTCCGGGGTGCAAGGAGTAGAATGGAGGAGTGGATTTTTTAGTGGGTAGTCTAGCCACGAAGGCGAGTAGTCCCACACTCCTCAGAGAAATTTAGAGCACTGGGTGCTGTCCGTAAATCTATTTTACCCCTCCTCCCGAAAGAAAAATGATTACGTACGTCAAGTTTTCTTTGTAGTTAGTCTACAAGCTGAGTTATGGATTGAAATGCAGACTGTTCATTTGCGCTAAAAGTTTATTAAAATTTGCGAGTTTAGAATAGGTAAGAAGTGGTGATCTTCAAATTAGTAAATCTTGATTAGTCTAGAAAACGCATGTCAAGTTTCATCCTGCTAGTTAGTCTACAATCTGAGTTACGGATAAAAATGTAGATTGCTAATTTGCGCTAAATGTATAGTCAAGTTTGTGAGTCTGTAGAAACTAGATTAGACTGGGTATGAAGTTGCGATCTTCAAATTAATGATGGTAATACCCTTAGTAATACTTCGTTTATGTCAGGTTGCGAATCATACGCGCAGAGCTCTGTCTCGTACCTCTAGGAGGAGCACCCATGGGGGTGTGTGCACCCCTGGTTAAGATTGCTCAAAACAATTTTTTAATTGCTGAATTGCAATTGCTCTAAACTAATCTAACTTGTCTTGACTATCCAGTTCAAACTACAACAAACTAGTTCATTCGCCTTTCTCAACCTGATCTTCAGGGACTAGTAACTTCCACCCTAATCTCCAGAACTTAGCTAATTCCGTCTAATAATTATATTTAATCCAGTATTTCTTGTTGTAAAACCGAGTAATTTTTGTGGCGCCGTGTGCCTCCCTTTCACCTGGCGACATTACCCTCGCACACCCGCACACCTTTCAGGTGGGGGTCGAGTGCGGTGCGAGCGAGTGCAGTCAGTGTCAGTCAGTGCGGCGAGCGAGTGCACAGTGCGCGTGTCATGGACACAGTGCGAGCCGAGTTTGTTGACGTGTGAGAAACTGTGCGCGACCGTACACCTATATCTGTATCGCTTCCGTTGGGATTAACCCGGCTCCGCCATGGTTTTTGGCAGCGGTAACAAGTTTCGTATAAGAAGGTAATAATAAACAAGCTAAATTTTTTTTAATTATTGCAAAAAAAATTGAAATTTGGCAAAAATTTGGATGGACTTTTAAAGTAAATTGGTCTAAGTTAGGCTTGACAAAAATACAAAGGAGTAAACAGAACTGGAGGCAATTGCACTAATAATTGGGAAAATTATTCAAAATAAGATAATGCATAACAAGACAAAACTAGATAAGACTAGAAATGACAAGACCAAACAAGACCAGACCAGAACAGACAAGACAAGACGAGACCAGACAGGACCAGACGAGACCAGACAAAACCAGACGAGACCAGACAAAACCAGACAAGACCAGACAAGACCAGACAAAACCAGACAAGACCAGATGAGACGATACCAGATAAGACCAGACGAGACCTGACGAGACCAGACGAGACCAGACCCGACCAGACGAGAGTAGACGAGACCAGACGAGACCAGATGTGACCAGACGAGACCAAACGAGACCAAACGAGATCAGACGAGACCAGGCGAGACCAGGCGAGACCAGACGAGACCGGACGAGACCAGACGAGACCAGACAAGACCAGGAAAGACCAGGCAAGACCAGTTAAGATCAGACAATACGAGGCAAGACAAGACCAGTCAGCACCAGACAAAGCCAGAAAGGTTTAATCAAAATTGGTGGCATATGCACAAAGAATATTTGAAACTAGTCAACGCTAGAAGAAACTTGTCAGAATTAGAAGGAACTAGTCAAAACTAGAGAAAACTAGACAAAATTCTGAAAGATTAGACTAAACTAGAGAAAACTAGCAGAGCCTAGACAAAATTAGACAAGACTGGATAAGATTAGACTGGACTAGATATGACTAAACCAGTCTAGACAGAAGTAGACAAGACTATAGAAGACCAGACAACACCAGGTAATACTAAACAACAGGAGGAGGAGAGCTGATAAGACGATATAAGATCAGACAAGGCCTGAAAAGAGGCCCCTAAACGATGCTAGCCTAGACTGAATAGCTAAGACTGTTGAAACAAATCTAGAGATTATACAAGTCTGGGCAAGACGACCCCAAAGTTTTATTTTTTGTTAATGCAGTCTGAGCTAATCGTGTTTCTCAATTTGAATCTCATTGAGGTGATTTTCTAACGTCGACTGGACTAAATAGAATGGATTAGCAAGGTCAAAGGAACTTGCAAACGCACTTCGGTTTCGCTAATGAGTTTATTACGTTGCAAGCGTTACTTAACTAATTTATATCGTGTAGACAAGGCTGAATAAATAATGAAAAACATTAGACAATAAGAGAGTGAACTAGACAAGAGTATTTATCGGTTAGCCGAAAATTGAAAAGTGTTTGCGGATTGAAATGTGGATTGCTATTTTGACTGGACTAGAAAGCTTGATTAGTCTAGATTACGTATTTCAAGTTTTTTCTTGGTAGTTAGTCTACAAGCTGAGTTATGGATTGAAATGTAGACTGCTAATTTGCGCTACAAGTTTAGTAAAGTTTGCGAGTCTATAGAAACTAGAATAGATTAGGCAGGAAGCTGTGATCTTCAAATTAGTAAAAGCTGATTTGTCACTTGTCTAAATGATCTACTTTAAGGGTTAGGCAGCTAAAATTTAAGCCAAAATATCTATACTAGAAGAAAGAATTTGAAACTAAACATGGAGATTTAAGTCATGTTACTTACGTATTACCGCCACCACCGCTATATATTGGATCGAGAGTTTGCGCGTATGTTGTCTTGATTTATCTGTCTGCTTCGCGGCGGGCAACCTAATTTAATCGGCTAAAAAGTAGAGTAGAGAAAAGTAGAGAGTTAAAAAAATAAAGAATTTTGAGTTTTAAAAAAGTTTTAATTTTAAATCAAATGTTTTATTTTATTATTTATCATACAAATTTTAGGTGTAGATTGGCGGTATTTAAATATGTAGCTGTGGTGGCGTTCATACGTAAGTACCGAAGTCATTTTTAAGCTACAAATTGCAGGTTTATATCTATCAAAATTGCCAAGTGAACAAATTATCGAATTGTAAATTATGCTAGATGTTCCGGGTTACATAAAGCAGTTGATTGGACTCATTTTGAAGCTACAAAACGTAACTAGAAGTTTATGTTTATTATTTATCAAACATAATTATCAAATTGAAAATTCTACTGCATTTTCCAGATTACATAAACCAATTGATTACAACAACAACAAAAAATGTTGAAATTTTCAACATTTTTTTTGTGTGAATTGTGTGAACTCTGTCATCACCACCTGCCCTCTCCGACATTTCCAGCTCTTATGCAACGCTTTTCGGGACAACAACACACCCGCGCGACGACCAACAAACACATTTAACAAATTCGGCGTTAATTACAAACCTTTGTTCGACAAGCGACGAAAAACTTAAAACCTTGTAAATCCCATAACAGCGAATCGAACAGTTTCATAACGCGTCGCTCAAAACCAAATCATCGACCGCCGCTATTTTTAACTCTGAATCATCATCATGCAAAAACTCAGTTTCAAGATTTTAAACGATTTGTTTACCTTTATTATATATCCATTTCCCACTCAAACTTTCGAAAACCAATTTGCATAAGCAAACAATTTATAGTAGAAATTAATTAGAAAGGAAATCATTAATACAGACAACACTAACCAAACAAGATTTAACAGATACGAGTAAACAGACAAGATTACACAAACTTGACTAGACAGGACTAGACAGACAAGTCTAGACAAACAAGACTAGACAGACAAGTCTAGACAGACAAGACCAGACAGACAAGACTAGACAGACAAGACTAGACAGATAAGACTCGATAGACAAGACTAGACACACAAGACTAGACAGACAAGACTAAATAGACAAGAGTACACGACAAGACTAAACAGACAAGGGTAAACAGAGAAGAGTAGACGACAAGGCTAGACAGACAAGACTAGACAGACAAGACTAGACAGACAAGACTAGACAAACAAGACCAGACAGAGAAGACTAGAGAGACAAGTCTAGACAGACATGACTAGACAAACAAGACTTAACAGACAAGACTTGACACACAAGATTTGACAGACAGGACTAGACAGACAAGGCTAGACAGGCAAGACTAGAGAGACAAGACTAAACAGACAAGACTAGACAGACAAGACCAGACAGGCAAGACTAGACCGACAAGACCAAACAGACAAGACTAGAGGAACAAGTCTAGACGGATAAGACTAGACAAACAAAGCTAGCCGGACATGACAAGACGGACAAGACTAGACAAACTTGGCTATACTAGACAGACAAGACTAGACAAACTTGACTAGACAGTCAGGACTAGGCAAACATGACAGCCAAGACAGAGACAGAGAAGACTACACAGACAAGACTAGATGGACAAGACTAGACAGACAAGACTAGATGGATATGATTAGACAGACAAGGTTACACGGACAAGACTAGACGAACAAGACTAGACGGACATGAGTCTGTCCTCTCTGTCTAGTCTTATCTGTCTAGTCTTGTCTGTCTAGTCTTGTCTGTCTAGTCTTGTCTGTCTAGTCTTGTCTGTCTAGTCTAGTCTGTCTAGCCTTGTCTGTCTAGTCTTGTCTGTCTAGTCTTGTCTGTCTAGTCTTGTCTGTCTAGTCTTGTCTGTCTAGTCTTGTCTGTCTAGTCTTGTCTGTCTAGTCTTGTCTGTCTAGTCTTGTCTGTCTAGTCTCGCCTGTCTAGTCTCGCCTGTCTAGTCTTGTCTGTCTAGTCTTGTCTGTCTAGTCTTGTCTGTCTAGTCTTGTCTGTCTAGTCTTGTCTGTCTAGTCTTGTCTGTCTAGTCTTGTCTGTCTAGTCTTGTCTGTCTAGTCTTGTCTGTCTAGCCTTGTCTGTCTAGTCTTGTCTGTCTAGTCTTGTCTGTCTAGTCTTGTCTGTCTAGTCTTGTCTGTCTAGTCTTGTCTGTCTAGTCTTGTCTGTCTAGTCTTGTCTGTCTAGTCTTGTCTGTCTAGTCTTGTCTGTCTAGTCTTGTCTGTCTAGTCTTGTCTGTCTAGTCTTGTCTGTCTAGTCTTGTCTGTCTAGTCTTGTCTGTCTAGTCTTGTCTGTCTAGTCTTGTCTGTCTAGTCTTGTCTGTCTAGTCTTGTCTGTCTAGTCTTGTCTGTCTAGTCTTGTCTGTCTAGTCTTGTCTGTCTAGTCTTGTCTGTCTAGTCTTGTCTGTCTAGTCTTGTCTGTCTAGTCTTGTCTGTCTAGTCTTGTCTGTCTAGTCTTGTCTGTCTAGTCTTGTCTGTCTAGTCTTGTCTGTCTAGTCTTGTCTGTCTAGTCTTGTCTGTCTAGTCTTGTCTGTCTAGTCTTGTCTGTCTAGTCTTGTCTGTCTAGTCTTGTCTGTCTAGTCTTGTCTGTCTAGTCTTGTCTGTCTAGTCTTGTCTGTCTAGTCTTGTCTGTCTAGTCTTGTCTGTCTAGTCTTGTCTGTCTAGTCTTGTCTGTCTAGTCTTGTCTGTCTAGTCTTGTCTGTCTAGTCTTGTCTGTCTAGTCTTGTCTGTCTAGTCTTGTCTGTCTAGTCTTGTCTGTCTAGTCTTGTCTGTCTAGTCTTGTCTGTCTAGTCTTGTCTGTCTAGTCTTGTCTGTCTAGTCTTGTCTGTCTAGTCTTGTCTGTCTAGTCTTGTCTGTCTAGTCTTGTCTGTCTAGTCTTGTCTGTCTAGTCTTGTCTGTCTAGTCTTGTCTGTCTAGTCTTGTCTGTCTAGTCTTGTCTGTCTAGTCTTGTCTGTCTAGTCTTGTCTGTCTAGTCTTGTCTGTCTAGTCTTGTCTGTCTAGTCTTGTCTGTCTAGTCTTGTCTGTCTAGTCTTGTCTGTCTAGTCTTGTCTGTCTAGTCTTGTCTGTCTAGTCTTGTCTGTCTAGTCTTGTCTGTCTAGTCTTGTCTGTCTAGTCTTGTCTGTCTAGTCTTGTCTGTCTAGTCTTGTCTGTCTAGTCTTGTCTGTCTAGTCTTGTCTGTCTAGTCTTGTCTGTCTAGTCTTGTCTGTCTAGTCTTGTCTGTCTAGTCTTGTCTGTCTAGTCTTGTCTGTCTAGTCTTGTCTGTCTAGTCTTGTCTGTCTAGTCTTGTCTGTCTAGTCTTGTCTGTCTAGTCTTGTCTGTCTAGTCTTGTCTGTCTAGTCTTGTCTGTCTAGTCTTGTCTGTCTAGTCTTGTCTGTCTAGTCTTGTCTGTCTAGTCTTGTCTGTCTAGTCTTGTCTGTCTAGTCTTGTCTGTCTAGTCTTGTCTGTCTAGTCTTGTCTGTCTAGTCTTGTCTGTCTAGTCTTGTCTGTCTAGTCTTGTCTGTCTAGTCTTGTCTGTCTAGTCTTGTCTGTCTAGTCTTGTCTGTCTAGTCTTGTCTGTCTAGTCTTGTCTGTCTAGTCTTGTCTGTCTAGTCTTGTCTGTCTAGTCTTGTCTGTCTAGTCTTGTCTGTCTAGTCTTGTCTGTCTAGTCTTGTCTGTCTAGTCTTGTCTGTCTAGTCTTGTCTGTCTAGTCTTGTCTGTCTAGTCTTGTCTGTCTAGTCTTGTCTGTCTAGTCTTGTCTGTCTAGTCTTGTCTGTCTAGTCTTGTCTGTCTAGTCTTGTCTGTCTAGTCTTGTCTGTCTAGTCTTGTCTGTCTAGTCTTGTCTGTCTAGTCTTGTCTGTCTAGTCTTGTCTGTCTAGTCTTGTCTGTCTAGTCTTGTCTGTCTAGTCTTGTCTGTCTAGTCTTGTCTGTCTAGTCTTGTCTGTCTAGTCTTGTCTGTCTAGTCTTGTCTGTCTAGTCTTGTCTGTCTAGTCTTGTCTGTCTAGTCTTGTCTGTCTAGTCTTGTCTGTCTAGTCTTGTCTGTCTAGTCTTGTCTGTCTAGTCTTGTCTGTCTAGTCTTGTCTGTCTAGTCTTGTCTGTCTAGTCTTGTCTGTCTAGTCTTGTCTGTCTAGTCTTGTCTGTCTAGTCTTGTCTGTCTAGTCTTGTCTGTCTAGTCTTGTCTGTCTAGTCTTGTCTGTCTAGTCTTGTCTGTCTAGTCTTGTCTGTCTAGTCTTGTCTGTCTAGTCTTGTCTGTCTAGTCTTGTCTGTCTAGTCTTGTCTGTCTAGTCTTGTCTGTCTAGTCTTGTCTGTCTAGTCTTGTCTGTCTAGTCTTGTCTGTCTAGTCTTGTCTGTCTAGTCTTGTCTGTCTAGTCTTGTCTGTCTAGTCTTGTCTGTCTAGTCTTGTCTGTCTAGTCTTGTCTGTCTAGTCTTGTCTGTCTAGTCTTGTCTGTCTAGTCTTGTCTGTCTAGTCTTGTCTGTCTAGTCTTGTCTGTCTAGTCTTGTCTGTCTAGTCTTGTCTGTCTAGTCTTGTCTGTCTAGTCTTGTCTGTCTAGTCTTGTCTGTCTAGTCTTGTCTGTCTAGTCTTGTCTGTCTAGTCTTGTCTGTCTAGTCTTGTCTGTCTAGTCTTGTCTGTCTAGTCTTGTCTGTCTAGTCTTGTCTGTCTAGTCTTGTCTGTCTAGTCTTGTCTGTCTAGTCTTGTCTGTCTAGTCTTGTCTGTCTAGTCTTGTCTGTCTAGTCTTGTCTGTCTAGTCTTGTCTGTCTAGTCTTGTCTGTCTAGTCTTGTCTGTCTAGTCTTGTCTGTCTAGTCTTGTCTGTCTAGTCTTGTCTGTCTAGTCTTGTCTGTCTAGTCTTGTCTGTCTAGTCTTGTCTGTCTAGTCTTGTCTGTCTAGTCTTGTCTGTCTAGTCTTGTCTGTCTAGTCTTGTCTGTCTAGTCTTGTCTGTCTAGTCTTGTCTGTCTAGTCTTGTCTGTCTAGTCTTGTCTGTCTAGTCTTGTCTGTCTAGTCTTGTCTGTCTAGTCTTGTCTGTCTAGTCTTGTCTGTCTAGTCTTGTCTGTCTAGTCTTGTCTGTCTAGTCTTGTCTGTCTAGTCTTGTCTAGTCTTGTCTGTCTAGTCTTGTCTGTCTAGTCTTGTCTGTCTAGTCTTGTCTGTCTAGTCTTGTCTGTCTAGTCTTGTCTGTCTAGTCTTGTCTGTCTAGTCTTGTCTGTCTAGTCTTGTCTGTCTAGTCTTGTCTGTCTAGTCTTGTCTGTCTAGTCTTGTCTGTCTAGTCTTGTCTGTCTAGTCTTGTCTGTCTAGTCTTGTCTGTCTAGTCTTGTCTGTCTAGTCTTGTTTGTCTACTCTTGTCTGTCTAGTCTTGTCTGTCTAGTCTTGTCTGTCTAGTCTTGTCTGTCTAGTCTTGTCTGTTTAGTCTTGTCTGTCTAGTCTTGTCTGTCTAGTCTTGTCTGTCTAGACTTGTCTGTCTAGTCTTGTCTGTCTAGTCTTGTCTGTCTAGTCTTGTCTGTCTAGTCTTGTCTGTCTAGTCTTGTCTGTCAAGTCTTGTCTGTCTAGTCTTGTCTGTCTAGTCTTGTCTGTCTAGTCTTGTCTGTCTAGTCTTGTCTGTCTAGTCTTGTCTGTCTAGTCTTGTCTGTCTAGTCTTGTCTGTCTAGTCTTGTCTGTCTAGTCTTGTCTGTCTAGTCTTGTCTGTCTAGTCTTGTCTGTCTAGTCTTGTCTGTCTAGTCTTGTCTGTCTAGTCTTGTCTGTCTAGTCTTGTCTGTCTAGTCTTGTCTGTCTAGTCTTGTCTGTCTAGTCTTGTCTGTCTAGTCTTGTCTGTCTAGTCTTGTCTGTCTAGACTTGTCTGTCTAGACTTGTCTGTCTAGTCTTGTCTGTCTAGTCTTGTCTGTCTAGTCTGGTCTGTCTAGACTTGTCTGTCTAGTCTTGTCTGTCTAGTCTTGTCTGTCTAGTCTTGTCTGTCTAGTCTTGTCTGTCTAGTCTTGTCTGTCTAGTCTTGTCTGTCTAGTCTTGTCTGTCTAGTCTTGTCTGTCTAGTCTTGTCTGTCTAGTCTTGTCTGTCTAGTCTTGTCTGTCTAGTCTTGTCTGTCTAGTCTTGTCTGTCCAGTCTTGTCTGTCCAGTCTTGTCTGTCCAGTCTTGTCTGTCCAGTCTTGTCTGTCCAGTCTTGTCTGTCCAGTCTTGTCTGTCCAGTTTTGTCTGTTCAGTTTTGTCTGTCCAGTTTTGTCTGTCCAGTTTTGTCTGTCCAGTTTTGTCTTTCCAGTTTTGTCCGTTCAGTCTTTTCGGTCTAATCTTATCCGTCTAATCTTTTCTGTCTAAAGGTTTAAAACTGGTTTAGTACAATAATATATTTAGTGTAATCTAGTTCTGGTGATAATATTATACCACATAGTTTCTAATATAAATTACAGATGTAATCTATCTAATTCGCTGTCAACTTAGTATCAATTTATACCGATATTTCCGCAAAATGTAGGTTGTTTTATTGTCGCCGCTGCATTTTGTAGGATTTACGGTTTATTTGTCGGTTTATCGGTCGTATTTCTGCGGTATTTCGCGAGAGAAGTTTTTGCAGCAACGAGCCGCTAGCTTCATATATGCCGCTTCTGTCCACCGTCTAATTGCTTTTTCAACTAGAAGTGAGTATGTGTAACGCTACTACTCGATTTCACAGATGATTTCGATTTGCAAACAAGAAATATTGAGAATAAGCTTTTTTTGCAAAACATGTTGAACTTTGTGTTGGTAGCTCGCGCCGCAAACTTACTCGAATTGCGCACACTTTCCATTTACTTTGACTCACTTTTTTCGGTTTTGATAAGGCAACCTATTATTGCATTCTAAATTGATAACAATAGCTTATTGCTCGTTCAATTGTTCAAAAAGTTATGAAAACTTACATTTCACATGACTACACAGACAAGTTCAATTAGTTTTTCAGAAATCTTCATTTATTGATTTATATAATTATTTATATAATTATTATATATTTATTGATCATTTATTCTCGAAAAAGTTTTCTTATTGCGAATCATTGTTTTGCGAGAGTTTCACCCGGTCGGCTTGTTGAAAAACCGTTTCGTACTTGTCGTTGTGACACCCGCACGTTCGAATAAACCATTGTAGACTCCAAAATTGACAGAGACCAAAACGGTCGACTCGTTCCACGCAACGTCGATTGAGTAACTAGACCCAAAGGAAACAAGTCAACCGCTTATTGATTTAGTTATTGTATAACAATGCTCTCGAACTGTGTCAACATCGATGGTTAAACAAATAGGAAATTTTAAACAACCAAGCGCGGTTTGATTTTAAAATATTTAGACAAGCTTATTGTGAATACGATACTGACTAAGTGGACATTTAGACAACCGTGAGTTTATATTAAAATTCAAGTTATGTATTGACCACTAGATGTATAATATAGATACATATGGGTACGTCCAAAAAATAAAATGTATACAGAAAAAGATCTATATCAGGTGGGATATTAAAAACGAAACCGAGGGATTTTCGGATGGTTAAAGTTGGATTCAAAAAACGCTCGGACATGGCAACTTTCTTTGCGTGGGGACACCTTTTACAAGAAAATTAGTTGCCAAATTACTTAAGCTTTTAATCCCAGTCTTGTCTGCCTAATCTTGTCTGTCTAGTCTTGTCTGTCTAGTTTTTTCTATCTAGTCTTGTCAGTTTCAAAATATTTGTTTAAAATATTCCAGTTTCGTTTTTTTAATATCTATGGGAATAAAGTTGACTTTCTGAGAATTTTTTATTAGAGGAATGCCGGAACGTCGGAAAGGTGAATGACATAACGCGTGTAATTTACAGTAAAATTTATGTTATGTTGATATATTTTAATTTACGCATTCTATCTGTGTTGGATAATTTCGCCGCTGGAATTACGTGCGAATTCCGATTGGAAAGTCGGCGGAGCGAATCTGAAAACAGGCGAGTTGTCGATTGATTTTTGGCAACGTTTAGCACCGAAATGAAGTTTCGAATATTCTTTATCAAATTGCGAAAAATAGTAGGAAAGGAATAGGAATAAATTTTAATACCTATTTGTACAATAGGTTGGGAAAATTGATGTTTTTCCGTTTTAGACGTGAGATTTCCGTTTTCGGAACGTTTTCCGTTTTAGACGTTAGAGACCATGATATTGAAGAGTCTGCAGCATTGGTCTTTAATTCGTTGTTACGAGAGAGGTCAAAAGAAAAATACGCAAAGGCGTTTAAAGAATTAGAAAAGTGGAAACGTGAAACATATATAAAAAATAAAGTTTGCATTGATTCTGTTTTGTATTATTTTTCCATTCTAGTTTGGAAAAATTCAACTTTTCCGCATCCAATTGAGTATTGAAAAATCGAAGAATTTCTACCCGGACTTAACATAAAATATTGTAATTAGTTTCGAATTTTGTTTATCCAAATGTTAAATTTAATACAGAAATATGATTTTTTTGCTAAATTTTAAAACGAACATTTTTAGATAAAATTCTTGCAAATTCTTAAATCAAAATATTCGAATATTGATGCAACCATACCAATAATAGATACAATCATATAACTAAGTTTATTAAGTGATTGCCCAATTTATGATTCAAAAAAGCAAAGCTGCACTGATGAGAAATAAATCTCGTAACGCGTCTGCAGATGGCCATTCAATTACTTTAAATAGAAAGAAATGATCTTAAAAAACAATGCTATTTCTCTCTAGTGAGTTTGCATAAGACTAGACAGTATGTAAGTTTATTAAGTGATTGCTCAATTTATGATTAAAAAAAGCAAAGCTGCACTTATGAGAAATAAATCTCGTAACGCGTCTGCAGATGGCCATTCAATTACTTTAAATAGCAAGAAATGATCTTAAAAAACAATGCTATTTCTCTCTAGTAAGTTTGCATAAGACTAGACAGTATGTAAGTTTATTAAGTGATTGCTCAATTTATGATTAAAAAAAGCAAAGCTGCGCTTATGAGAAATAAATCTCGTAACGCGTCTGCCATGGCCATTCAATTACTTTAAATAGAATGAAATGATCTTAAAAAACAATGCTATTTCTCTCTAGTGCTTATTTGTGACCTGAAAATTTACTGATACTAGTAATAACATGCAAATGTCTGAAGTATAATTCAATATCCCTCATGGTATTAGACAGGAAAGTAGTTGTTTCAAAATAAGGTTTGTCATAGTCTTAATAATACTTAATATTATAGAGCTACGAATAGGTTGAATCCATAAAATATCCTAAATACACTTTTCTGTGTGCAAACAATCTACTTTACTGCAATGTCTTTGCCACAAACTATTACATGATATTTCGAAAAAAATTTCAGGAATTTTTTGTAAAATACCAACAAAAAAAAAACGAGTTTTAAGAATTTTTAATGTAAATTGCGAAATCCTGTTGTAATGGAAACATAAAACACGATTTCTCAAATTCGAAACACAAAATGTTTCTGCATGTTATATAAAAATCTATATCAGCTTTTTCACAATATTTACTTTTTCATAATTTTTTTCCAAAATTTTGATTCCAAATTTATGTTCTACATCAGCCTTTTCAAAACATGCAGCCAAATTTTTTCCGAAATTTAGTTTCCAAATTTCTGTCACCAATTCACCAGTTTCACCAATTTCCATACAAAAATCACCAATTACAAAATCACCAATTTCCCCCTCAACAAACCCTACGACAATTTACTGCTTTTCTTTATGTATTATTCTTTGCCGAATTAGTAAAATTGACTGGTCTACATATCTTCACTTGTAATAAGTGTGTCTTTGTGTTAGTATGTTTGTGTTAGTGTATCTTTGCATTGGCATTTTTCAATGAAAACAATAAATATGCAAACGTCGTAACTACGTTCTATTTCGCTTACAACTCGCATTCTTTTGTGTCCAGTTTACTGTCTTAACATCAAACAAAAACTCTCACAAATTTACATCAACAAACGTAAACCGACTGGTTCTATCAATCCAGACTAGTCTAGTCCAGACAAAAAATTTTTGTTTAATCTACTCGGTTTCATTAAAAAGTCTAGACAAGTCAATAACAAGTCGCACTAGTTTACTCAGTCTAGTTCAGTCAGTTTGCATTAACTAATTTACTCGTCTAGTCTAGTTAGTACCAGACAAGACCAGATAGACAAGACCGACAGACCAGACCACAAAAACAAGACCAGGCAGACAAGACTAAATAGACAAGACCAGACAGACAAGACCAGACAGCCAAGACCAGACAGACAAGACCACACAGACAAGACCAGAGAGACAAGACCAGACAGACAAGACTAGACAGACAAGACCAGACAGACAAGATTAGACAGAAATGACTAGACAGACAAGACTAGACAGGAAAGACCAGGCAGACAAGACCAGACAGAGAAGACCACACAGACAAGAACAGACAGACTAGATCAGACAGACAAGACCAGAGAGACAGAACCACACAGACAAGACTAGACAGACAAGACCAGACAGACAAGACTAGACTGACATGATTAGACAAACAAGACTAGACAGACAGGCTGTCCAGTCTTGTCTGTCTATCCTTGTCTGTCTAGTCTTGTCTGTCTTGTCTTGTCTGTCTAGACAAAACCAGACAGAAAAGACCGGACAGAAAAGACCAGACAGACAAGACCAGACACACAAGACCGGACAGTCAAGACCAGACGGACAAGACCAGACAGACAAGACCAGACAGACAATACCAGACGGACAAGACCAGATAGACAAGACCAGACAGACAAGATCAGATAGACAAGACCAGACAGCCAAAACCAGACAGACAAGACCAGACGACAAGACGAGACAGACAAGACTAGACAGACAAGACCAGACAGAAAGGACCACACAGACAAGACCACACAGACAAGACCAAAGAGACAAGTCCCGACAGACTAGACTAGACATGCAAGACCAGAGAGACAGGACTAGACAGACAAGACTAGACAGACAAGATCAGACAGACCAGACCACAAAAAGAAGACCAGACAGACAAGACCAAATAGACAAGACCAGACAGACAAGACCAAATAGACAAGACCAGACAGACAAGACCAGACAGCCAAGGCCAGACAGACAAGACCAGACAGACAAGACCAGACAGACAAGACCACACAGACAAGACAGACAAGACCAGAGAGACAAGACCAGACAGACAAGACTAGACAGACAAGACTAGACAGACAAGACTAGACAGACAAGACCAGACAGACAAGATTATACAGACATGACTAGACAGACAAGACTGGACAGACAGACTAGACAGGCAAGACCAGACAGACAAGACCAGACAGACAAGACCACACAGACTAGACCAAACAGACTAGACCAGACAGACAAGACCAGATAGACAAAACCAAACACAAGACTAGACAGACAAAACCAGACAGACGAGACTAGACTGATATGATTGGACAAACAAGACTAGACAGACAGGCTGTCCAGTCTTGTCTATCTTGCCTTGTCTGTCTTGTCTTGTCTGTCTTGTCTTGTCTGTCTAGACAAAACCAGACAGACAGGACCAGACAGAAAAGAATAGACACACAAGACCGGACAGACAAGACCAGACAGACAAGACCAGACAGACAAGACCAGACAGACAAGACCAGACAGACAAGACCAGACAGACAAGACCAGACAGACAAGACCAGACAGACAAGACCAGGCGACAAGACCGGATAGACAGGACTACACAGACAAGACCAGACTGACAAAACAACACAGACAAGACCAGACAGACAAGACCAGACAGACAAGACCAGAGAGACAAGACCAGACAGACAAAACTAGACCATCAAGACCAGACAGACAAGACTAGACAGACATGACTAGACAGGCATGACTAGACAGACTAGACTAGACCGACAAGATTAGATAGACAAGACTAGACCGGCAAGACTAGACAGACAATATTGGGCAAATAACACTGAGCATGTAATTTCTGTTTTGTTACTGACTGATATGATTAGACAAACAAGACTAGACAGACGGGCTGTGCAGTCTTGTCTATCTAGCCTTGTCTGTCTTGTCTTGTCTGTCTTGTCTTGTCTGTTTAGACAAAACCAGACAGACAAGACCAGACAAAGAAGAATAGACACACAAGACCGGACAGACAAGACCAGACAGACAAGACCAGACCGACAAGACCAGACAGACAAGACCAGACAGACAAGACCAGACAGACAAGACCAGACAGACAAGACCAGACAGACAAGACCAGACAGACAAGACCAGACAGACAAGACCAGACAGACAAGACCAGACAGACAAGACCAGACAGACAAGACCAGACAGACAAGACCAGACAGACAAGACCAGACAGACAAGACCAGACAGACAAGACCAGACAGACAAGACCAGACAGACAAGACCAGACAGACAAGACCAGACAGACAAGACCAGACAGACAAGACCAGACAGACAAGACCAGACAGACAAGACCAGACAGACAAGACCAGACAGACAAGACCAGACAGACAAGACCAGACAGACAAGACCAGACAGACAAGACCAGACAGACAAGACCAGACAGACAAGACCAGACAGACAAGACCAGACAGACAAGACCAGACAGACAAGACCAGACAGACAAGACCAGACAGACAAGACCAGACAGACAAGACCAGACAGACAAGACCAGACAGACAAGACCAGACAGACAAGACCAGACAGACAAGACCAGACAGACAAGACCAGACAGACAAGACCAGACAGACAAGACCAGACAGACAAGACCAGACAGACAAGACCAGACAGACAAGACCAGACAGACAAGACCAGACAGACAAGACCAGACAGACAAGACCAGACAGACAAGACCAGACAGACAAGACCAGACAGACAAGACTAGACAGACAAGACCAGACAGACAAGACCAGACAGACAAGACCAGACAGACAAGACCAGACAGACAAGACCAGACAGACAAGACCAGACAGACAAGACCAGACAGACAAGACCAGACAGACAAGACCAGACAGACAAGACCAGACAGACAAGACCAGACAGACAAGACCAGACAGACAAGACCAGACAGACAAGACCAGACAGACAAGACCAGACAGACAAGACCAGACAGACAAGACCAGACAGACAAGACCAGACAGACAAGACCAGACAGACAAGACCAGACAGACAAGACCAGACAGCCAAGACCAGACGACAAGAGATAGACAAGACTAGACAGACAAGACCAGACAGACAAAACAACACAGACAAGACCAGACAGACAAGACCAGACAGACAAGACCAGAGAGACAAGACCAGACAGCCAAGACCAGACGACAAGACCAGATAGACAAGACTAGACAGACAAGACCAGACAGACAAAACAACACAGACAAGACCAGACAGACAAGATCAGACAGACAAGACCAGAGAGACAAGACCAGAAAGACAAAACTAGACCGGCAAGACCAGACAGACAAGACTAGACAGACATGACTGTCCAGTCATGACTAGACATGACTAGACAGACTAGACTAGACAGACAAGATTAGATAGACAAGACTAGACAGGCAAGACTAGACAGACAATATTGGGCAAATAACACTGATCATGTAATTTCTGTTTTGTTACTGACCTGGCGAAAGTTTTTGTCGCTATATATAGAGAGAGCTATTTATGTAAATAAAAAAATACTTTATATATTGCCGGAGGTGCTAAATTTAAAGTCGATAAAAATGGCGCAAAAACAGACGCGCCAGATGTTTCCGTAAATTTGCAGACGCGTCAGTTATTCCTGCTTATCAAAACAAACCAACAGCATTACTCAAATATTTTACACTTTCCTGACTTGACCAGCTTGAATTTTGCCTTGTATTATGTAATTTTCTCCAATCTTTCAATCGTTCAATTTGCTCTGTGTTTGTCTAGTCCTATATTGTCTGATCTGTCTTATTTGTTTATCTGATCTTATCCAGTCTTGTTCGTTGTCGAGTCTAGTCCATTCTTATCTTGGTTTGTTTAATCTTACCTGTCTTGTTCATTTTGTCTAGTCCTGTTCAACGTTGTCATTGTTACTCTTTGACCTTGCGGTTGGTAGCCTTGTTGTAATGAAGAATAACACGCTCGGCATTGTTTGCAAATGTAATGGGGGTTTGGTTAAACCGCAGCGACCAAGTTAACGAGTTTCTCGTTGTTCAATGCATGTGTCGCCCGCTCGCTCGATGCAGGTAATTACGTAATCCGCGGAAAAGAAGGAACACAGAGAACAATACGGTTTTCGCAAAACTCCGCGGGAAAATCCTTGAAATTGCTCACGGAATGAAATTGTTTTATAAAAATGATAATTAATTTTATAATGATAGTTTATTATATTTTTGTTTGGATTTGTTGTAAAACAACTTGGCTTACAATTCTGTATTTATTTACTAATTAAGTTAAATTTCATTTACTAGTTAAGTATTTAGACAGTCTTCTACAAAATGTTTTGGTCATTTTGACTATTAGTGTGTATTTTTGACTATTTTGTGTGTTTTAATCTAGTCTACTCGCACGAATTGTGAAATTGATTTTGTTAAGCCTGCCACGAGGACTAGCTATGTATGATGGGTTTAGACAAAATTGTATTGTATTGTTGTATTGTCTAAACAACTAGTCATTGGAATTCATTCTTCATTTTCAATGAATAGTTGTTAGGCAGCATTCATCGCAATGTCTTGTCTATTGCATAGACAATTGCGGAATATGCATAAAATTTAAATTTGATTCATTTTTTTACAAATCTTTATTGACCGGACAATTGAACTAAACCATTATTTTTGTAATTTATATCTTTTTAATATATCAAGTTAAGCGAGGGAAATTCAAATTTGTAAATCGTAACACAATTGGTTAATTTTTTTTATTTATTGTAAATATTAATTTAATGTAAATAAGTTGTTCGTATTGTTTACATTTCTATATTTTTGCAGTCTTTTGGTTAGAAAACAAACGTGAAGTTAAAAATGAAAACAGTATATTAAACAATGGACTGAACTGTCGGTGGTAATTGACGTCATCAAGAGACCGCGCGAAAACGGCGGCGTTTAAACAGCTCAAAATTTTTCTCTATTTTAAATAATTTTTTAAACTTAATTACAACATTTTTAAGCAGTATTTATATATTTAACTATGTTATAATGGTGAATTAAAAATATAAAAAACATGCATATTCCTTATTATTGCAATGCTGTTTCTACTAACTTCATCGCAATTAATTCTCCTTCGTCCGTTTAGACAATTTTGGAATTCAATAAGAACTAGCAAGAAAATGAACAATGAATACTTTCTTTAAATAGTTTAGACAACATTAGCCTAGTCTATCTAGTTTGAGGTCATGCCAAGTCTTATCAATGTAGACCCAACGATATCTATTCCTCAATAATTTAAGTTACTCGTTGTCTGTTTAGACAAATTTGACATTATTTGCAAATTCTAATTAATCAAAATTATTTTTTGGCTATTTAGACAAAGTTGAGATTAATAAAAATGAACTTGGAAGTAGACTATGCATAATTTTGTTTTGTCTAGTCTAGATTAAAATTAGTCTAATATGTCTAATCTAAGGTTCTGCTAAGTTTTTGTTTATCTAGAAACAACAATATCAAAATCTTCAAACTCAAGAATATATAAATAATTATATCATGACTTCTTGGTCAATGAAGTTAAATACAATTTTGTAATAAGTTTGCTTCGACCAATGTTAATTATCCGCTAGTACAAGAAGCGCAGCATATGTTTTTTCCCAAAAATCTCAATACCTGGTTCGACTATAAATAGAATAATCTCAAATACGATAATCCCAGCTAGCTGTAAATTGCAGAATAGGTACGTCGTATTTCATTTTATTTCTAATTTTCGTTGTTAATGATAAAGCCATACTGATGAAGCCAAAAGGCAGAAACGCGTATATGGATATTCATTAATTAATTGATAATTATCTTTTGTATTTGATGAGGATATTGTTTTTTTTTTTGGGAAAATTACAGGGTTTTATAGACCCCAAAAACTTTCTTAATGTCAGTCGTGGTGTTTGCCAGTGAAGCAGTTGTATTTAAGAAATATTTTTTATAGAAAGATTGGTTATACTAATGATGTGAACTTTGTTGGCGATATGTATACAATGATTTCCTAGAAATTATAATCTTTGGAGAAAAGATACAAATGTTACTATTTAATAATATCAAACTCAACAATATATAAATAATAACAATAAATAATAACGATTCCTCAATAATTTAATTTACTTGTCTGTTTAGGCTGATTATACATTATTTACAATTTCTGATTAATAGATATTATTTTCTGGCTGTGTAGACAATTTTGAGATTAATTACAAACTAACCAAGCAATAGACTATGAGTAAGTAATTCTGTTTTATCTAGTCTAGACTAGCATTAGTCTTTTATTTCTAATCTAAGATTCTTAAAAAAAGCCTTGTTTTTGTACACATACACTAGCAATATCTATACCTCAATAATTTAAGTTATCTTCAATGGTCTTATTAATTAACAGGAGGGATTTTTCATCCGCATAGTTTATCATTGTGTGGGGCGTGTCGATATGTATTCAATGTAAATCATTTATAGTGACAAATTATGGTGCTACTTTGTGGAATACCCGAGTTAACCATGCGCTATATAGTCTACTATGTCTAATCTAAGGTGCTGCCAAGTCTTAACATAACATAACAATATACGACATAACAATAACAGTTCCTCAATAATTTAAGTTACTTGTTGTTTGTTTAGACAAATTTTACATTATTTACAATTCCTAACTAATAATATAATTTTTTGGCGATTTAGACAATGTTGAGCTAAATATTTGTTAATCTAGACATAACAATAACTATTCCTCAATAATTTAAATTACTTTTCTGTTCAGACAAATTATACATTATTTACAATTTCTGATTAATCAAAATTATTTTCTGGCTGTTTAGACAATGTTGAGATTAATTACAAACTAAAGAGGTAGTAGATTATGAGTAGGTAATTCTGTTTTATCTAATCTAGACCAGCTTTAGTCTACTATTTCTAATCTAAGGTTCTGCTAAGCTTTATTTTTCTAGACGCAACAATAACTATTCCTCAATAATTTAAGTTATCTTCTTAATTAACAGGAGGGATGTGTCATCCTCATAGTTTATCATTGTGTGGGGCGTGTCGATATGTATTAAATGTAAATCATTTATAGTAACAATAATAGCGGTCCTATGGTGCTACCTTGTGGAATACCCGTGTTAACCATGCACTACATAGTCTACTATGTCTAATCTAAGGTGCTGCTTGGTCATGTTAATCTAGACATAACAATATCAATTCCTGAATAATTTAAGTTACTTGTTGTCTGTTATTTACATTCCTTATTAATTAACAGGAGGCATGTGTCATCCGTATAGTTTATCATTGTATGGGGTGGAGGGATATGTATTAAATCATTTATAGATAGTGAGAATAATAGCGGTCCTATGGTGCTACTTTGCGGAATACCCTTGTTAACCATACACGGCGGCGAATTAACAAATTGAGTTTGGATTCTAGTGACTCGTGTTTTATTATGACTGCGTTGTATTAGTTGAAAATAATTTTATTAATTGTTATTATTCGTCTTACAGTACATGTAAAAGAAAAAAATCTGAAAACCGTAAATATACATACAGTGTAATAAAAAAAGCTACTATTACAAAGTTATTATTTCTAATCTGCAGAGTTGCCAACCGTACGATTTAAATCGTATTTATACGACGTTTTTGGAGTTGATACGATGTACGATCATGTATTCTAAATCGTACGCAAAATATACGATCTTTCCAAATCTTTCAATTTTCATAACAAAAGAGAAAAATAATAATGGATTAAAAAATCAAAAATCAACAGACTTGAGCCATAAACTTCTTCTTTGTATTTTCTATGAACGCATCCAATAATTTTTAAAACCTTTTAGAAACTTCTTAGAAGCTCAAGCATTTCATATTCTTGTTATCCTTAAGCTCCCTGTATTTTAACTAAAAATAAAATGTAGGTAAACGGGAACTTCATTTAACAAACTAATTTTATTTATAACTGCAATGAAATATTAAAAATCATAAGAAAAGAATTAAGCAAACTATGTTCTTTAATTTACAAATTGACTAATAACATAAATAAAATATAATTATTAGTACGGTGTGGCACCTGCATTTTACTGCTAAGGCAGTGTTTCCCAGAGTGTGGTACGCGTACCCCTTGGGGTACGCGAATGGTTTGGAAGTGGTACGAAACGGTGTTCCAAAATATTCATTTTTTTATATGTGCCAAAGTGTATATAAGATGGAAATAGTATATTATGCAACTAGGGCGCTAAGTTGTCAATTGTCCACGAGAGCAAAATTGGGCTCACGAACGAAGTAAGAGCTCTCGTTTTTCGCAATTGACAATACCGCACGAGTTGCAGATAATATTTTTTATTTCTCATATGAGGGGACGTATCTTACAAGATTATGGTCCAGGGGCCATCAAAAAAAAAACGAAGTAAAAATGAAGAATTTGATTTTTCAATTGTCCTCGGTGGTGTGAATTCGTCATATGAACTCTCCGCAGTCTCCGGTATCACCATAGAATTTACAATCATTTTAAAACATTTTCTTTAATGAGACAAAATGTGATAAAAAATTTCACTTTCACGTCACTTTTTTAATATTAAGGTTTTGATTGTATTTATTTTATTTATTCAAAAGTTTTTATGTAACTTATCGATTTTTATTGAATATTAGCGTGCGCGAAGCATAATTTGAATTTGAATTGACAAACGGCCATTTGTCGCACCCAAAAACGGGCGCCAAAATAGTACTTATCCCGCATGAGTAATAAAAGTAACAATATTTAAATTACATCAAAAAATAGTGCATCAAACAATACTTTTTATAAAGTGTTTGAAATCTAAAAATAATTCAGCTTCATTATCTTTAATAATTAATTAGTGCAATACAACCAATAGGTTATTTTACTAACTGTTCACGATAAAATAATTGCAGATTGTTTTTATGTATATAAAGACAAGCATGTCTTAAAGTGAACTCATAAAGAATAACATTTTTCCTAAGATTTGTAATAATTTTGATGCGATTTACCTTAAAAAGTCATGTAAATTCCTTGGATGCGGATCAATAAAACAGTGAAATGAACAGTAATGAAATTAAACATTTATTACGCTAGTGAAATAAAAGTGTCCATATCAACGCATCAAAATAATTCAATTGTGGGCTCCGTAAACACAACCCTAAATGTTGACTTCGCTGATGTTCTTTTTTGATCCCCAATCACAAAACTTATTACACATTTTTTATATGAATGTCTTGATTTCCGCGAGTGTAAACTTTCCGCAATTGCGTCAATATTTAACAATTCTTAGGATGTATCCATTTATGGTTAATAAAATACAAATTAATTAAACACTAAACAAGATTTTGACGTGAAGAGAATCAACAATTTTATCGTTGTCATGACAACAATACAATAATGGGCGTCGGACGACTTCGATGCTTCTCTTAAAAAAAAAAAAACTTGTTAAATGAAAAGCAAAATTAATTAAGTTTACAAGTTATTATATAATTTATTATAATTAAGTAATACACGTGATATCTCACTACACCCCCATCCCCCATTGTGATATTTCGTGATTTTTCACAAACCCACTTTTCAAGTTTGCCAAACGTTTGCAGCAAACTCCAAACCTTGAATATACACAGTGCATACAACTAGCGAATAAAATTAAGCTTTAACTCGCGAATTTAAATCTCATTAAACCTTTTAATCCTTTTAATTTTATTTTAATACCTTTTAAAACCTTTTAATTTTATCCGCTTGTATAATAAATTACTATATTTTTATCTTTGTAACCCCAATCTGGAGACTGTATATTACGGAAAAAAGACAAGTACAGTTGTTGTTTTTAATAACATATCTCAGAAATTTTCTACTAAGGGGTACGAAGTGTTAAAAAATATTTGAAAGGGGTACACGTGGATAGAAAGTTTGGAAAACACTGTGCTAAGAAATAACACGGGTCACCAGAAAAAAGTCATAACTTAAAATAATTGTGAACATCCATAGAACAAGACATACTGAGTAAGTTGTTAGTTTACATATAATTTTGATTCAATTCGAGATTATATGTATAATGTAAGTCCATACTGATGAAGCCAAAAGGCAGAAACGCGTCTATGTATGTTCACAATTATTTAACCCGTTTGAAATGTTTCTATTTTCCTTCTAACTTGTTTTAATGGTTAATTGTTGTCTGTTTAGACAAATTTCACATTAGTTGCAATTTATTATTATTCAAAATTATGTTTTAGCTATTTAGACAATATTATAGATAATAATAGATTCATTAAAAACTTACCTGCAAATAGACTAAATATAATTTTGTTTTGTCTAGTCCAGACTATCATTAGTATTAGTCTACTATGTCTAATTTAAGGTTCTGCCAAGTCTTGTTAATCTAGACATAACAATAACAATTCCTCAATAATTTAAGTTAATTGTTGTCTGTTAGGCAAATTTCATATTATTTGCAATTTATTATTAATTACATAAATTATTAAAATTAATTTTAAAAAATAACCAGGAAATAGACTATCTTGTCTAGACTAATATTAGTCTACTATCTCTAATCTAAGGTGCTACTAAATCTTATTAATCTAAGTTTAACAGTTTCTTGCTGTCTATTTCGCTTTGTTTGCAATTTTTTAAAATTATCGTTTGCATGTTTAGACAATTTTAGAATTAATTAAAAACTACCAAGGAAATATACAATAAATAATTTTGTTTTGTCTAGTCTAGACTAAGTCTAGTCTCTATAATCTGTGGTACTGCTAAGTCTTGTTAATCTAGACGTAAATAACTTATTTAATTGTCTAATAGAAATAATCTGTATTGCCACCTAGAGTTTCTATCTACAATGGCTATCGACCTTAATTGTCTATTTGCATATTTAGATTTAAATAATTAGGCTACAGAGAAAATAGTTTGAATTAAACAAACTTATTAACGTTAGTAACACTTAAGTGTACTGGGGTTAGTAATAACATGCAAATGTCTGTTGTATAATTAAATATCCTGCGTGGTATTAGCAAGGGAAGTGGTTGTTTCAACATGGGATTTGTTTTGTAGTCTTGATAAGACTTAATATTATAGAGCTACAAATAGGTTGAATATATCTATATATCAAAGCTACATTTCGCCTTTAATAAGTTTATATGATTGTATCTATAATTAGAATGGTTTCACCAATATTAGAAGATTGTTTAGTTCTTAATGGATTAAAGTAAATAGTTTGATCTAGTAAGGACTGAACAGTAACATAGTACGTAGATCAAACTAAATAATATGAGTTAGTGAGAACAGTAATCTAGTCTGTTTAATTATGAATTGTGATTGATCTAGTCTAACAGTAAGCTAAATACCAGTCTAATTAGCTATTGGTAAAACCATACTACATTATAGATAATCATATAAACTTAATAAAGTCGGAACACAGCCTGAATATATTAATATATTCAACCTTTCCGGGGCTCCATAATATTTTTGACTCCTTTTAAGACTACCAAATCTCATGTGAAATTTACCAGTCATTATAGCGCTCCGGAATGGTTGAATATATTTATATATTCAGGCTATTTTCCGACTTTATTAAGTCTAATTAGGTTTAGATTTTATATCTGTTTGGGTTTGTTGTTTGTCTGGTGTAGATAGATTGTTTGCAATTGTCGGTTTTCAAAATAACAGTTAGTTATCGTTTCGAATCGATTGGATAAATTTGTAATGTGGATTTAATTACAATTTCAAATCGACATTCCGTGTTTGCAAGTTATTTGTGTGAAAAAAATTGAGAAATAAAATGTGCGACAATTGTTCGACCTTGCCTTAAATAACCGTTGTTTTTTTTTTGTTCACTTGACGTTCATTTAAACAGTTTTAATAACAAAGTAACTAACAATTTATTTAAATAGTTAAATATGTTCTTCGCCATCGCATTTGTTCATGCACTGCTGGATCCTCACTTCTTTCAAAATTTTCGTCTCCTTTTCCTCTTCCAAATATGTCCTTATAATTGTCATTGTTCTTAACCAAGTTGTTGTGTCAACGAAAAGTTCGTCTTCACGCACTCTTTCAGCGACAGCAGCAATGTTTTCAATCGAACGTCTGGGACTCACTTTACTCATCATAATAGACATATAGACTTTACTCATGCTCATCACAAACCGTCTCAGCTTCCACAAATTGTTTTCATCAATCGTATAATCGTGGTCTTGTTTGGATGATCATTACGACTGTAAAAATCATGAAGTGCGCACAGCGTCTATCTTAACCCTTAGTTGCCCAGGCCTGTCCAAAGCTGACTTGCTTTGAACTGTATTTTCGGTGAACTTAAAAGTACCGTCGGTCGACAAAGAGTTAAAGAGCATTAATTTTGATATTATATTTTCACAATTTGTGTGCGTTGTTGAAGAATGTACTTTTGCCTGAATAAATGGGGGCTGTAGCATAATACAAAAGTAACTGAATAACAACACAGCGTTTCAAAACCGAACCACAATTAACAAGTTAACGTCGGCGTGTACCACCGGTGGTACACAGCTAGACAAAAACTAGCTCCGGCGTCAAGGTATTAAATATTAAAGTTGACACTTGATAGTAATTTTTATATATAAGTCGCCATATTTACTAAGCCATCAAATTTGATTTATAAATTTCAATTTTTATTGTTTAAAATTTTTCAAATTAAATTATATTTTTCAAAATTTTCGAATTTATTTTTTTTCCTATTTAAGCAATGTCGGAGAATCCGAGTTAGGTAATCCAATAGAAAGTTCAACGAAAACTTGACCAAAATCTCTTGTAACTATTTACACACACACACACACAGAAACAAAACAAGTTTTCACCAAATTCTTCACATTTTCGTAAGGAAATTCTCTCAAAATTTAATTTTTTGAAGGAATTCGCGTCGCAATTTCCGTCGAAAATCGAGAAATCGCAATCAATTGAAATTCACTAAAAACACACTTTCTCGTAACCCATATGTAAGAATCGAGAAAGTAATTAAAACTCGATTACAGTTTGCACAAAAAACAAACTTATCCAATTGCTTCATAATAATGACCGAATACAAACACAACTAATTTAAATAGATAACATATTTAGATTATACCGACAACACTAAATAAACGAATTTAAATGATAATTTAAATCTGGAAAATGGACTGGGATTAGAAATAACATGCAAATCTCCTTTGTATAATTCAATATTCTGTGTGACATTAGCCAGGAAGTAGTTGAGATTTGTTCATAAGAAGTCTTAATAAGACTTAAAATTATAGAGCTACGAACAGGTTGAATATATTCAATTCAAATTATTTATTGACCACAAGATGTATATATATATATATATATATATATATATATATATATATATATATATATATATATATATCCAAATACATATGGGTACGTCCAAAACAAAGAAAGTTTACAGAACACACTCTATATAGAATTGAGTGAATTCACAACCTCTTTGTAGTCGAAATAATTAATTCTCTCATTAGGCTTCTGAACCTATTATATGAGGTCTTCTCAGTGAGGCTCGTTGGGAGCTTATTGTACATAGCAATACCTTTAACATCTGGGGCTTTACCACAGATATCCAGCCTTACTTTGGTAGCGTACAGCCTAAGGTGTAAATTGTAAGGTGTAGAAAAAATATGTAATATTTATATATTCAAGCTATATTTCGCTTTAATCAACGAATTAAAGTTTAGTTTTCTGGTATATATTTAGTTTTCCACCTATCTAAATTAAATTTCCATTAGTCTACTGCGTAATCCAATTAATAATTAAAACAAAAACGTATACGCTGCACTTTCCCTTTCCTTACCTTATTTATCGACATTTCCCCGAAAGATAACGTGTTGCGCACGTGCACTGCACCCTTACAACTTGCATGTTTCTTCGCAATTGCGGGCGCAGGGCTAACGGCAAGGTGTTCACACACCCTTAGTGTCCATTACTCGATCCAGTGCGGAATTAGACCGAGTCGCGAAAATATGCGTTTGTGTCGTATTTTTAGAGGAAATCGCGTGGTCGCGACTCTCTGCCGGTGCCGCAAATAAATTTCTGTACGAAAATACGCGAAAACTCGAATCACAGTCCAAAATAAATTCACGCACCGTCTCGATCCCAATTGCGCCTTGTCTGTCTGCAGACTCGATGAGATTGCATCTGTGCTGCTGTTGGCAAGTATCACTAATACCATTCTTTAACAAAATATGTTAGCTATGGATGGATAAGAAGCAGACAAGATTAATTGGACAGGGTTAGACAAACAAGATTAGACAGTCAAGATTAGATAGTCTAGACTAGGTAAACAAGACTTGACCGACAAGACTAGACAGACAAGACTAGACAGTCAAGACTAGACAGTCAAGACTAGACAGACAAGACTAGACAGACAAGACTAGACAGACAAGACTAGACAGACAAGACTAGACAGACAAGACTAGACAGACAAGACTAGACAGACAAGACTAGACAGACAAGACTAGATAGACAAGACTAGACAGACAATACTAGACAGACAAGACTAGACAGACAAGACTAGACAGACAAGACTAGACAGACAAGACTAGACAGACAAGACTAGACAGACAAGACTAGACAGACAAGACTAGACAGACAAGACTAGATAGACAAGACTAGACAGACAAGACTAGACAGACAAGACTAGACAGACAAGACTAGACAGACAAGACTAGACAGACAAGACTAGACATACAAGACTAGACAGACAAGACTAGACAGACAAGACTAGACAGACAAGACTAGACAGACAAGACTAGACAGACAAGACTAGACAGACAAGACTAGACAGACAAGACTAGACAGACAAGACTAGACAGACAAGACTAGACAGACAAGACTAGACAGACAAGACTAGACAGACAAGACTAGACAGACAAGACTAGACAGACAAGACTAGACAGACAAGACTAGACAGACAAGACTAGACAGACAAGACTAGACAGACAAGACTAGACAGACAAGACTAGACAGACAAGACTAGACAGACAAGACTAGACAGACAAGACTAGACAGACAAGACTAGACAGACAAGACTAGACAGACAAGACTAGACAGACAAGACTAGACAGACAAGACTAGACAGACAAGACTAGACAGACAAGACTAGACAGACAAGACTAGACAGACAAGACTAGACAGACAAGACTAGACAGACAAGACTAGACAGACAAGACTAGACAGACAAGACTAGACAGACAAGACTAGACAGACAAGACAAGACTAGACAGACAAGACTAGACAGACAAGACTAGACAGACACGACTAGACAGACACGACTAGACAGACAAGACTAGACAGACAAGACTAGGCGGACAAGACTAGGCGGACAAAACTAGATCAACAAACTGGACTGAAAGAACTAGATATAAATGACTATCAGGTAAGATTACATAGGAAAATGATGTTAATCTAATCGAATATTATCTGTGTAATCTTGTCTAATTTAAATGTATCCAGCGCTAAATCTGTACGTAGTTCCAGCTAATAATTACATAACGGCCGTGTAATAGTGCATAACTAAGCATGTGGTTATAGATCTTAAGATTTGGTATTTAATGTCAATTAAGATCGTTGTATAAGATAATCGCATTCACTATCTTATTAGTATGGAAGGAAAACTAAAAACCTTTGCCTGTACCTCTAGTCGTGTCTGCCTACTCTTGTCTATCTAGTCTTGTGTATCAAGTCATGTATATTTAGTCTTGTATGTCTAATCTTCTATATCTAGTCTTGCCTGTCTACTCTTGCCTGTATAGACTTGTCTGTCTAGTCTTGCCTATATTGTCTTGACTGTCTAGTATTGGCTGTCTAGAATAGTTTGTCAAGGCTTATCTAGCTAGACTATCTGTCAAAACTGATCTGTCTAGACTGGTCTGTCTAGACTTTTGTCTCTAAAAGGATCTCTCTAGACTGATCTATCTAGACTTATTTGTCTAGACTTGTGTGGTTAGACTAGACTGTCAATACTGCCAATCTAGACTGCTCTGTGTAGACTGGTTTGTCTAGACTTGTCTATCTAGACTTGTCTATCTAGACTTGTCTATCTAGACTTGTCAGTCTAGACGTTTCAGTCTAGACTTGTGAGTCGAGACTTGTCACTCTAGACTTGTCACTCTAGACTTGCCTGTCTAAACTTGTCTGTCTAGAATTGTCTGTCTAGACTTGTCTGTCTAGACTTGTCTGTCTAGACTTATCGGTCTGGACTTGTCTATCTAGACTTGTCTCTCTTGACTTGTGTCTCTTGACTTGTCTATCTAGACTTGTCTCTCTATACTTTTCTGACTAGATTTATCTATCTAGTCTTGTATGCCTAGACTGTATGTATATACATGTCTGTCTAGACTTGTCCATCTGGACTTATCGGCCTAGACTTGTCTATTTAATAATATGCGGTAATATTTACACTTGTACCATTTTGCAAACTGTGCATTCGCATTGGGCTCGAAGTGAGTGTTATGTGTCACTCCCAAAACATCCAGTGTAACAAAACCAGATAGATAAGACTAGATGGATAAGACGGTAAGATTAGTCACACAATAGACAGACAAGAATAGACAGAAAAGAATAGATAGACAAGACTTTACAGACAAGCCTAGACAGATTAGTCTAGACAGATAAGTCCAGATCGACAAGTCTAGTCAGACAGGTCTAGACATACAAGTCTAGGTAGAGAAGACTAGGGAAGGAAATTAGATTAAGTTTGTTAGTCTGTCTGTAGTAAATGGATTAAGTTTGTTAATAGATCATAATAGATCCATAGATGGATTGGTCTAGACTAGTGGAAAGGAATTAAATTACGTTTTGTCTATCTGCTGTTAGTTTTAGCGCAAGTTTTTCTATCTGTTGCGGATTACTTGTCTATTATATAATATACCGCAACAGATAGAAAAACTTGCGCTAAAACTAACAGCAGATACACAGATAAACAAAACGTAATTTAATTCCCTTCCACTAGTCTAGACCAATCCATCTATGGATCTATTATGATCTATTAACAAACTTAATCCATTTACTACAGACAGACTAACAAACTTAATCTAATTTCCTTCCCCTAGTCAAACTTCCCTTAAGCTAGGTTTTTTAGTCTAACTATCTGTCTAGACTTGTATGTCTAGATTTATCTATCTAGTTTTCTCTACCTAGACTTGTATGTCTAGAACTGTCTGTCTAGACTTGTCGATCTGGACTTATTTGCCTAGACTAATCTGTCTAGGCTTGTCTGTAAAGTCTTGTCTATCTATTCTTGTCTCTCTATTCTTGTCTGTCTATTGTGTGACTAATGTTACCGTCTTATCCATCTTGTCTTATCTATCTAGTTTTGTTTCACTGGATGTTTTGGGAGTGACACATAACACTCACTTCGAGCCCAATGCGAATGCACAGTTTGCAAAATGGTACAAGTGTAAATATTGCCAGTGAAAGTACCGAAGAGTTTATGGAATTTACGCCAGCCTGCCATCCATACCAGCAAACTCTCCAAAAACCTGCAAAGTTTTGCGTAAAAATCATTCTCTTGTCTGTCTAGTGTTAAGCTACGTACGCATGGTATAGAAAACTAAGATTTTTACTGTTAGCAGATATAGACTGGACCTTTAGTTAGAAGATATAGACAGATATAGACTAGACAATATAGACTAGACGTATAGAAAACTAACGTATGGTCCTGCTATAGTGTGACTATAGCTGTGTGATGGCTTCGTATAGTTCAACTATACGAAAACTTTTGGACTATACGAAGCGATCACGCAGCTATATTCAAAGTATAGCAGGACTATACGCTAGTTTTCTATACGTCTAGTTTATATCTGTCTATATCTTCTAACTAAATTTCTAGTCTATATCTTTTAACAGTGAAAAATCTAAGTTTTCTATGCCATGTGTACGTAGCTTAACACTAGACAAGGAAATGATTCTTCGAAGCCAGACGCACAGACAGACAGTTTCAATCTGTAAGGTTGTTATATGTTGATACATCGAATTATTTGTTTAAACCCTTTGGGGATTAGAATTGTTTTAAAATAAAAGAATGTTACAGAGACATTGTTGACACAGACTATTGCAATATTTCTGTGGTAGTGCAAAAAATATCCCACCACCAAAAAATAATATTCTCTGTCAATATTCTCTGTGGAAGGCAACAAAGCACCTGAAGCGACCGATCATCCAAAAACCCCCGATTCGCAAACCAAACGGCAAGTAGGCTCGCTCGTAACAGCAGAGATAAAGCAGACGCTTTTCCAAAGCATTTGGAAAGCAGATTTCTTCCCAACCCGGGATCGGATGAACTTCCAATACTCCCAACAAACAACTACGAAGATACAATCCCGCTAGTAATACTCAAAGAGGTAGCCAAAGAGATTCGCACGAATCTAAATCCAAAGAGAGCACCCGGGTTCGACCTAATTACCGGTGCAATCCTCAAAAAAATACAGAGAAAAGCCTTGGCCAAGCTCACTAATATTTTCAATGCCGCGATTCACCTAAAGCATATACGAACCGCGTGGAAGGTATCGGAAATAATTGTGCTACCAAAACCTGGCAAGAATCACAATGATGTGGAGTCGTATCGGCCAATCGCATTACTTCCGATCATGTCCAAACTCTTTGAGAAGCTGATTATGAAACGCCTCAACCTAATTATAGACAAATGTGAGCTGGTGCCGGCCCATCAGTTTGGATTTCGAACCAACCACTCAACAATTGACCAAGTTCATAGAATTACCAACGTCATCGAAAAATCGTCACAAGATAAAAATTTTTGCTCTACTGTGTTCCTCGACGTCGCACAGGCATTTATTCGGGTATGGCATGAAGGCCTATTGCACAAACTCAAATACATTGTGCCTGACCCATACTACAAACTATTAAAATCATACTTATCCGTACGGAAATTACGCATTAAACACGCGTTCTCCGATCTTTGGAACATCGGTGCTGGTGCCCCTCAGGGAAGCGTGTTGGGTCCGGTGTTATTTCTACTTTATACAAATGATACACCGATTCTACTTTCTAAAATACTGATAACACGATGACTGCCACCTTTGCGGATGACACTGCACTGATGGCAACTGGAAAAACTGTAGATCAATTATTAGAGATACTACAACTAGCAGTAAATAAGGTGGCCACCTGGACTCGTAAATGGCGAATGAAACTAAATGAAGCAAAGTCTACATGTATCAACTTTACCAATAAAAATATTGAAAACAGACCCCGCAATATTAATGGCATAACTATCCAGCCTGTCAACACAGCAAAGCACCTGGGCATGACGCTTGATACAAAACTCCGATGGAAGGAGCACATCAAGGAAAAACAAGAGGAGCTGCAATTAAAATCACGTAAAATGTATTGGCTACTAGGACATCGCTCCGAATTAATAATGCACAACAAGCTAACCCTGTACAAACAGGTGTTGCGCCCAATCTGGACATATGGTATCCAATTATGGGGATGTGCTAAAAAACAAAATATCAATGTAATCCAACGCTACCAAAACAAAATGCTACGTACCATCGCCAATGCGCCATGGTTTGTGCGCAACAGCGACTTACACCGCGAACTCGGTGTAGAAACAGTCGATACTATCCACTCAACAAAAAAAAACGTACAGAATGACACCAGACGACTTAAATGGACCAAACCACACAAGCTGTGTAGAATAGACCTACCAAAGAACTGAGGCATCGAGTGGGAGCAACTCAGTATAATATTACATTAATAATTTATTTGTTATAGCAAAACAAATCGTTAGTTTGTAAGAACTAGTTTTTTAAGTAATGTAAAATAATAAAAAAAAAACATTATAATGCTTTTAGCGAAACGGTAATTTACCTAACGGCTTTTACCGAAACGGCTTTAAAATAGCATCTCATTTACGCATCAAAAAGGTGGGACATTTTTAATACCGCCCCTTGCCTTTAAACAATCAAATTTTGACTATAAATGCACCTGGTAATTGATAAGCTCACAGACTAAAGCTATCCGTATGTATGAGACTTTATATTGCTGTGACGTTTCCTCAAGTGATTTTGTTTTCCATGGAAGAAAATAAGTAATTATGTTCGTGTTTGAGAAAAAAGTCGTAAAAGAGGTTGTAATTAATGACTGCATTGTGCGTTGACCCTGACGAGAGTGAAATCCGACGATCACAATATTTTAATTATTCGCCGCCTGCGGCGGCCACCGCGCGGAGTTGAAGAAACAAACCATCCACAAATGCAGGAAAAAGCGCTTCGAACGACGTCCGGACCGAGGATTTCTAATGCCGAAAATTTCACTCATTACGCAATTCGGTTTTGCTGGTCATTAGAAATTTCCGACGATTTTCTCACGAGAATCATAAAATTATTAACAAATTTACTGCGACACAAAAAAAAACAATTGTTGTTGAGTGTTAACTCATCTGAACTAGCTGAGTTCTGTCGAATCTATTTTAGTATAATATGTGTAAAAATAAAATGTCGAACCCACTATATAAAAGTTTAAAATGAGATGTCAACATTTGAACAACAGCTATTGACAGATTTGAAGATATCGTAATCTCCTACTTTCAACCACTATATAAACGTTTATTGAATAATTTTTGGATCAGTACAGCTTGACTAGCTTTATAAAAAATGTTGAATAAAATGTTGAACTAATAGTCAATACCAATTAAGTCTAAATTGATCCATAGCTCAAAGTGAGGTTTTTAGTTCAATATGAAGAATCGAAGAGCAAATCGAGAAATTGATCGATTCAACGTTTTTTAGGGTTCTGTTGTTATCAACAACGAACCCTTTTAGTTTCCATATGTCCGTCCATCCGTCCGTCCGCAGTTTAGCTCAGAGTCTATTAGAAATATAAAGCTGTAATTTGGCATGGATATACAAATTTGTCAGGCCGACAAAGTGGTAAAATTAAATCTTGAAAAAAAGTTTTTTGGGTATCTCCTTTACCCTAAAGAAGTGATTACGTTTTTTTTTTCTTGTCTACCCCATGGTGTAGGGTATCGTTGGATAGGGCTTTCAAAAATATTACAGGTTTGTGAAAATAATATTTCGATAAAGAGATCCGTTTATGAAATATTAAGCTTTAAAGTGCTAATTTTTGTCTTTTTCTGCCAGCTAAATGGCTTCTGGATATGTGAAAAAATTCACAATAGTAGCATATATAACGAATTTAAAAGTAAAAGTATCACGGATAAGTAGGCTTTATTAGTTTACGAGTAATAGTCAACCAACTTATAAAATGTAAAAAATCGAGCGGCTGCCGCCCGCGTCATTTAAACAATATATTATTGGTTATGTTGAACGTCAAACTCGATAACATCAATGTCAGCTGATTAAGTTATTGATTATGAAATTTTGTAGACATGAAGGTAAGAAGACTGAAGACTCTGTGCTAAACTGCGGACGGACGGATGGACGGACATATGGAAACTAAAAGGGTTCGTTGTTGATAACAACAGAACCCTAAAAAACCTTGAATCGATCAATTTCTCGATTTGCTCTTCGATTCTTCATATTGAACTAAAAACCTCACTTTGAGCTATGGATCAATTTAGACTTAATGGCTTCTAAGGAACCCTACATTGCGCGTGGCCCGACACGCACATAGCCGTTTTTATAAAGCTAGTCAAGCTGTACTGATCCAAAATTATTCAATAAACTGTTATAGTGGGTTCGACATTTTATTGATATCTACATATTGAACTAAAAAGCTATGGACCGATTTAGACTTAATTGGTATTGACTATTAGTAGTATTGAGTGTTATACCTTAACAATATACAGACGGAGGATTACAAAGAACCTTCGTCAAAAGCTCCCCGTTTTTGTAAAATTAATACAAGTTTGTATAACAATTATTATTGTGGAAAATATAAAATAAGAAAAATATAATATTATATTAAAGGACGAGTTCAGTAAGCTCGATTTTTCAGCACGCGTCCAAGTCCAAGTCCAAGAAAACGACGAGCGCCGCGAGGAGTTTTCTAATGGACAAATGCTAAAAACGCCTTACGAACGAGTTTTTTTATAGTATTTTTTCTATTTTGCGCCCTTTTATGTCATTTTATGCCATTTTTAGGGTTCCGTACCGAAAACGGAACCCTTATAGGATCACTTTGTTGTCCGTCTGTCTGTCTGTCAAACCATTTTTCTCAGGAACGCGTAGAGGTAACAAGTTGAAATTTGTATCAAATACTCTGGTCTGCGGTCTCTTTCAGCTGTGAAATCAAACTTGTAAGTCAACGCGATCAAAAGATATGACCGTTTGTGTCGCATATTTTGCAAGGGAATTTCACAAGGGAATCAAAACCTATAGGGTACTTCCGGTTGACCTAGAATCATGAAATTTGGCAAGAAGCGGTGTCTTACAGCACATGTAAAGTGAAAAATCTGAAAACCGTAAATATGTAGTTTAATTACAAGAAAAATGCGAATTTACTATTAAAAACTTATGAAAATACACTAATGTGTTGGTATTGTCAGGCACCAGAAACATATGGGTTGCATACAGTTAGGTCCTGCTAAAGATACCTTACTTACAAGTTTGTACGGAACCCTCGGTGCGCGAGTCACAACTCGCACTTGGCCGGTTTTTTTAAATAAGAAGATCGCCCATACTTATTTAGAAAATTGTACGGTGGTTGGTAACACTGATAATTGACATTTCACTGACACTTGAAATTAAAGTTTGAAATTAAAATGGGCGAGAAAGTATCTTCTTCACCTGAAATTCAGCAAATTGCTGCAAATACGGTGAGCAATTTGTTGCCGGATAAATCACGTTCAAGATATGAAAAACAATATAGTAAATTTAACGAGTGCTGCAATGAAAATAATGTCACAGTTGCTTCGGAAAATGTTTTACCTGCTTACTTCGAATTACATCGTAAGTAGTATAAACCATCAAGTTTATAGACGATATATTCTATGTTGAGGTAATGTTTATCTATATTTAAGGATGTAGACATATCCAAATATTATAAATTGCAGGCCTTATTGAAACGGATATCTCAGGGTTATGCACATAAAAAGTCGAAGATTTTAGTCGAAGATATTCATAAATTTATAAGGGACGCAGATGATAAGTGTTACCTGGCTATGAAGGTGATTTGTATGTATATCGCAGCTTTGTATGAAACGGTATTCATTTTAGATTATCTTGATAATAGCTTACAATGGTTCGTTTAGGCGTCAGGAATTAACGGATATGTTGCAATTATAGTAAAATAGTTACAAAACTAAAAAAATAGTTCAAATTATAGTAAAATAGATAGTAAAGCGGCCCATACACTAAACAACTTCTTGTACAACCAAGTCTTCCAACGTGTAGTAACTGTAGGCCCTACACTGGAATACCAAGTCTTCCAACATTAGTTTTGTGGTGAAATTTGATCTGCACGGATCATGTGCTAGCTGTGCTACAATAATATTTCTTGGTCACTTAAGAAATCATTTAATTCATCTAAATACCATAATGTTGGCTCGTATACATTCCATACATCATCAATTCCTGTACCAAATTTTTTACTTTTTTCCATATTTTTCAGTTCTCTTCCATAACAAGTCCTCATATTGTTTATTCTTTTTTTTTACTTCATCTGAAGATGCATTTTCATCAATTTTCTTTAAATTAGTTAAAAGCGTTTGCCATGCTTTATAACATTTCTTCCATGCTTTATAACATCTTAATGCACTTTTTACTTTTTTAAACTTCGGTATACAGTATAATCTTGATAATTCGATTAATCCAATCCGTTAATCGGTTAATCCATTCAGTAATCCGGCGCTCTGAGGAAACACGTGTCTTTTCTTTACGCTGCCCCGCGCGAGAAAAAAACATTGCGCACAGAAGAAATAGAGTGAAAAACAACACCTGCCAGTTTTGTACTTGATAATGATGTACGGTGCCATGTTTTTAATAATTGTACCTTTGATGGACAGAATTTGAATTAAATATGTATTATATTGTTTATTACGATTGATTAGTTAAATTTGTGTATTCGCGATTTCCACACATCACATAACCTCAAAACTATCTCACCTAAAATTTGACACTAGCAGCTCAGAATTTCAGTGCCAACCTTAAAAAAATTAACTCATAACAGCACTCTGCGAGCCATAACCGCACGGATATGAGTGCTGTTATGAGTCCATTACAGAAGCAAAATAGAAAAAAGGAAAATCGGAAAATTTGAAATTTTCCGGTTCAAAATACTGCAAAATCCTGCTTTTTCGAAGGCGAAGAACAGTTTTTTCGAGGAATATTTTGTTCCTCTGGTCAGGTCTAATCTTCGACCATCAATAGTTTCAAATCCGACCATCAATAGTTTCCAAACAGTAATTTCCTTCCTAATTTTGCGATTCGCCGTCCAAAACGTCTGGAGAAAAAAGCGATTTTTTTCTGAAAATTTTTCAGTTACGCAATACTTGTTCTTAGATCCTAGCTGTAGTTTTACACAAAATGATTCAAGATTTTTTCTACAAATTTTTCGTCCACTCCATCATTTTTTCCGAAAATCGAGGGGAAACTGTTCCAATAATCTTTCTCAGTTTTTCAAGGTGTGGTCCATAATCCACATAACTTTATTTCTGAAAATAAAAACTTTCCTTTGTTTCCTTGTTTGGTACAAAACCAAAGCAAATTTTCCAATAATCTGCTCCAATTAGGGATTGCAATCCGGTGTCCTTTTCAATCCAGTCAGATCCGGCCGAATTTCTACCGATCCGGCCGGATCCGTCCGGATCCGGCCAGATCGATGGAATTAAAACTAACATAATAAACTTTACTTAATCTACGGAGATTACAAGAATTAGGTATTTGAGCATTTTAACAAGTCTAATTCTTATATTTATGACAGACATCATGATGTCCGCGTTATAAGCGCACAAAAAGTATTAATTTTAAAAAGCCTTATTTACCGGCAAATACGGTATTTATATTAAGTTGATTAAACCAAATAGACATTTAAATAGATATTATATTTCATTAGACAGATTCGTCTATTTGGTTTAATCAACTTACTATAAATACAGTATTTGCCGGTAAATAAGGCGCACCCTAAAATTCAACCTACTTTTTGTGCGCTTATACCGCGGACTTATGTTTTAGAGCTCAAGCTCATCTTCATTGATCTGTCGATGTCTTATTTTAAAAAATAGCAACAAAACGGTTTCAGATTTTCAAAACTTGGTGTTTTTGGAGAAATTCGAGGTTATTAGATTTTCAAAATTCCTCCAAATTTCCCAAAAATTCCTCACAGTAGAGAAAATAGCGAGAGTCTATGAATGTTAATTTTGTCAAATCTTAACCTCATCTTCATTAATCGCTGCCTCATATTTCAAAATATTAACAAAACGGTTTCAGATTTTCCAAATTTGGACTTTTTGGAGAAATTTGTGGTATTTAGATTTCCAAAATTCCTCCAAATAGTCACAAAGTAAAGAAACTAGTGAGAGTCTACAAATGTTAACCTCTTAACTGATTTGAACTTACGCGATACGTTCGTGTTAGAGTGGTCCTATAGTGATTTTAACGTATCGCGTACGTTCGATACGTATCGCGTACGTTCGGCTTAGTGTTCTTATGTTCTTATGTGTTCTTCGGTTGATATTAAACTAATACCTTCTGTATTGTTATTATTGCAATTGCAAGGTATTCTAGCAATCACGGGTCGCTGACAATAATTCATTCCAGGTATGGATTATAAAGGAATAAAATCCCTCTAACAATTAGTAAATTCCGTAATGGTTATTTTACGTTATGATACGTTTCTTTGGAAATTTGTAAATGTTTATTTTTAAAGGGTATGATGGGGTTTGTTTCTATAATCCAAGGAACCGTTTGTAAATTTAGAAATTTGGCTATTTTACGATCGGATTATAGAAACAATACCCCTCTAACGATTCCTCATACCTGAAAGGGGGATATAAATACGGTCACCCCTGAATTGCAAACTAGCCTAGCGACGAGAGTCACGCTAAAACAGTCAAGTTACACCATTCAAGTTATTTCAATCAAGTTACAATCAAGTTTGTTTCAATCTGAATATTAGAAAAATTTGAAACCGTGAATCAATATTTTTCATATATTTTTTGCTATAAGTTCGTATAAAGCATCCAGAAGTTTCATTCATCTAAAATTAAATATTTCATAAAATTAAATAAACACAACATATAAAACTCTATTTTAAAAATTTTACAATTTCTTTTCAAAACCTTGCCTTCACTTTTACTAAAAGCACAAATCTTTTTATTTTAAACATAAAAATAATCAAAATAAATAATTAAAAAAAGTTAATTTTGTAAAACCTCTACCTCTTTTTATTGATCTGTAGCTGTCTTGTTTTTCAAAATATTAACCGAACGGTTTTAGGTTATCAAAATTTGGACTTTTTGGAGTAATTTGTGGTTCCTAGATTTCCAAAATTCCTTCAAATAGTTGCATAGTCAGGAAAATAGTGAGAGTCTACAAATGTTAATTTTGTAAAATTTCAAATCATTTTCAATGATATGTCGTTGCCATATTTTTTAAAATATTAACAAATTGGTTTTAGGTTTTCAATAGTAAATATAATTATTGGTTTTAGATGTTAAATTTGTGGTTTTTAGATTTTCAAAATTCCTCCAAATAGTTACACAGTAAAGAAACTATTGAGAGTATACAAATGTTAATTTTGTAAAATCTCAACCTCATCTTCATCGATCTGGCGCTGCCTTATTTCTCAAAATATGTTCGAAAGGGTTTCAGATTTTCAAAACTTGGATTTTCTGGAGAAATTTGTGTTTTTAGATTTCCAAAATTCTTCCAAATAGTCGCGCAGTGAGGAAAATAGTGAGAGTCTAAAAATATAAATGTTGTAAAATCTCAACCTCATCTTCATCGATCTGGCGCAGCCTTATTTTACAAAATATTAACAACACGGTTTCAGATTTTCAAAGTTTTGAACATTTTTTACATTCATTTTTACCATCATTTTGGACATTTTGGAGAAATTTGTGGATTTTAGATTTTCAAAATGACTCCAAATAGTCACACAGTAAAGAAACTAGTGAGAGTCTACAAATGTTAATTGACAATGACCATTTTTTTTGGAAAAAAGGTGCGCGTTATACACCGGTAAATACGGTAATTATTATAAGTTATAAGTTTTTTTTTATCACTAAATCAATTTTGTTTTTGAAAAAAACATGTGGCGCCATGCGCACCACGCATTTAAAGTACCCACTCATCGATCTGGTCTTGTCTAGTCTTGTCTGGTCTTGACTGGTCAACAGCGCGATTATTTAACCAAAAAATAGCGACACCGGATCGGGTGACCGGATCCGGTATATTGGTACCAGATCCGGTAAACGTTTAGTGATGCCGGATCCGCTGGATTACCGGATCCGTTTTTCCTGATTGCAATCCCTAGTTCCAATGTTCATCATGGTGTGATCCAAACTATAAGTATAGATTTTTCCGAAAATCTCCAACCGTCTTCATTACCTCATTCTCTGGACCAAAGTCCTAATAATAGTTTTCTCGAAAATCGAGGAAAAGCTCAAAATTTTCTACAAAACTAAAGATCTTTTTTTCCTGGGAAAAATAAAAAACATTTCTAAACAAAAATTTCTCAAAATCCCAGGAAACCAAACCGATTTCCCATTTCCTTTTCTTCTAACGATTCGAGAAGGGAAGTGATAACTGCCGAAAGTCCTTCAGTCGACTTTTCTCTGCGAAAGGTTTTAAATAAAAATCTTACGTACATACGTCATGGCTAGACATCGGATTATATGCATTTGCATGTTTGCATATGCAAATGCATAAAACCCTATTTTTATAGCATTATTGCATATTTTAGTACTTTTTCATTTATAGTGCTTATTTCAGTAGTTAAATGTGTTTTGTATTAGGCGGGAAGGGTGGAAGGTCGCAGCCAGTGACGTGCCATGCGGCCACCTCACACCCGACAACCCGACTACTGGTTTGCACTAGCCAATAAATTGATTGCCTCTTCAAAGAAAGTGTTTTTAAAAGCACCATCGCGCGTACAAAAATATAAAGAGCGACTAGCAAACCTAGCACTACCTCTAGATCCAATATTAACGCGGTGAAGAACATAGTTGAAAGCTGTATTGTTTTATGCTTAGAATTTTGAAGCCATAAAATAAGTAGTTGGCCATTTTGACAGTTCAGAAGCCATTGCAATAGACATTTTTGCGGTTAGTTAAGCGCATGCGCATCCACCAAGTTTGAGAGGCGGGAATATGAAAGTTTCGCGCACATATTTAGTTATTGGTCAAAAAGTTCGGACACTTTTTGACGTAAACATGACGGAAATTGACACATGCGCACAAGAAAATTTCAACTATGGAAAGGTCTATTAATTCAAGCCAGCTAGCATATCAGGCTCCTTTAATCAAACAAAATATTGCTCTAATTGATTTCAGCAATATTCCCGACTCAATTGAGACTCTAGAAACTAAAACTTTCCTCTGTGCATGTCCTTGAAAGAAATATTGGAAAAAATGATTGAACGGAGCAACGACCTTCCCAGTTCACTATCAGAAAAGGTCCATGGCAAATTAAATGCTGTTCCCTATAAAAAAACCCAGGTCTTGAAGGAATAAAGAAAGTAAATGCATTTATAAAAGGCACCAGCCAAACTCTGCCTGAAGAGGTTTTTGCAGAAGTGACGCCAAATTTCTGTCCAGTAAGGTCAGTTGGCGTAAAGAGGTCATTTTCAGCCTACAAACTAATATTAAGTGACAAACGTCACAAGTTTGCTCTAGAAAATCTAGAATACTATATCAAAGGTCGAATTCAGGAGGATTCAGGACGAATTTCAGCTACGCTCGTCGTTTTTTAAACTTGGACGCGTGCTGAAAAATCGCGCTTACTGAACTCGTCCTTTAACCCTTTGTACTCCAAACGATTTTTAATATCACCTATCAAAACTACCTTGCGCTGTCGCCTTGGCGGCGACAACGGACTGCAAAGTGTTAATATACTATCTTCTATTTTGTGTCTGTAATGGACTCATAACAGCACTTATATGCGTGCGGTTATGGCTCGCCGAGTGCTGTTATTACCATTAATTAATTAAATTTGTGTATTCGCGATTTCCACACATCACATAACCTCGAAACTATCTCGCCGAAAATTTGACACTGACAGCTCTGAATTTGAGTGCCAACCTTGAAAAAATTAACTCATAACAGCACTCGGTGAGCCATAATCACACGCATATGAGTGCTGTTATGAGTCCATTAGAGACGCAAAATAGAAAAAATATTTATATTATACTGTATATTGTAAAAAATAAGTAAATTCCAAAAATAAATATTATTTTGATTGTGCATATTTTATGAATATTTCGCCCATTTTTTGTGTATATTTCGCCTATTTTTAGTGCATATTTGCATGCATATTTTGGCACGTTGATAGTGCATATAATCCGATGTCTAGTCATGACGTATCACTACGTCGTCGGCTTTAAAATTTTAAATTAAAAAAACGTATTAATACGTCAATGGACGTGTTAATAATGTCTTGGCAGAGTAATTTTAAATCCGTAGTTGCTTAGTTAATAACATTTAAACACATCTCGATTAAGTTTGTTTAGACTCTATAGAGTATAGAGTCCAAATAGATTGGACTCCAATGAGTATATACTCCAATTAATATAGAATCATATTAGTCTAGACTCCGATTAGTACTGACTACATTTTGGACTCCTATTAATATAAATTCGAATTAGCCTAGACTTCACTTTGTCTAGGCTCCAGACAGGCACCATATAATACAGACTCCAATTAGTCTAGACTCCAATTAGTTTAGACACGAATTAGTCTAGATCCGGTCAAATTCCATTTCGTATAGACTCCAATTAGTCTAAATTCCAATTAATTTAGACACCAATTAGTCTAGACTCCAATTAGGCTTGATTCCAATTAGTCTTGACTCCAATTAGTATAGACTCCGGTTAGTATTAACAAAAGCAATCGAGACTAGACAAGACCAAACAAGACTAGACAAAACCAGACAAAACCAGACAAGACCACGCAAGACCAGACAAGACTAAACCAGATTAGACAAGACCATACAAGACCATACAAGACTAGACAAGACCAGACAAGATCAGACAAGACCAGACAAGACTAGATAATACCAGACAAGACTACACAAGACCAGACAAGATTAGCCAAGAACAGACGAGATTAGCCAACACCAGACAAGACCAGACAAGACTAGACAAGACCAGACAATACCTTTTTTGCCTTCACTTTGTCTAGGATCCAGTCAAACTCCTTTTAGTATAGACTCCAATTAGTCTAGATTCTAATTAGTCTAGATTCCAATTAGTCTAGATTCTAATTAGTCTAGATCCCAATTAGTCTAGATTCTAATTAGTCTAGATTCCAATTAGTTTAGACACCAATTAGTCTAGACCCAATTAAGCTTGATTCCACTTAGACTTGTCTCCAATTAGCATTGACTCCAATTAGTCTGGACTCCATTTAGTATCGACTCCAATTAGTATAGACTCTAGTTAGTATTGACTCCAATTAGTCTGGTTTCCAATTAGTCTGAACTCCATTTAGTATCGACTCCATTAGTATAGACTCTAGTTAGTATTGACTCCAATTAGTCTGGACTACAATTAGTCTGGACTCCATTTAGTATTGAATTCAATTTGTCTAGACAATGCTAACCACGGGAAATTATTAAGATTAGTAAGGAGTCGATGTAGGTGTCATCAATAGAATCTTCAGCGGTTTATACATTTGAGTGTGTCCGTCAGTGGATGGAATGTGAGTCGAGGACTAATTACTTTGCTTATTTTTTGTGTGAAAAGCAAAAATCTTTTTCTTTCTAAGGTGAAAATGGGCAATTAGTGTCCGTTCGTCTTGTAAAAACAAAGTTTTCCATCGAGACAATCACGGTCATCACACTTTGACCGCGGCGCGTCTTTCTCACAGCGACTGCACTTGCGGCAGCACGTTTTTCTAACGCCGTCGTTTTAGTAAACTACGTAATTTACGTGAACCGAAACTAGTAAAATGATATTAAAAACCGTTTTTTATTTCCATTTTTTTTTTCGGTAAAAATCCACCGATTACAGTTTTCTTACGTGACGGAAATTTCTTGAGAACTCCTTCGTTCGCCTCGCTCGTTATGTAATTTTCTGTTTTTATTCGCCTATCTACTCGCAGCACGCACTGCTATTACACCAAATAATAACTGCATTCGCTACTTTAAATAGATTCTCATTTATTAATAGATCATTTATTTATAGACACTAATATACACACAGGTATATAAACCTGTGTGTGTAGATAAGACAAAATCAGACAAGAACTAAACTAAAGTGACTAAACACAACTTCACATAACTGCACAAGAATACACATGAATTGACAAGATTAGAATAGACAAGACTGGACAAGACTAGGCAACAAGTATTAAGGAATCTTACATTCTTACTTACTTTCTCCTCGGCGCTACAGCCCATGAAGGGCCTTGACCTCTCTGACGATCGTAGCCCAATCCTGGGCTTCTTGATCTTCAGCTCGTTTCCTCTATCTTCTGACTCCCATCTTTCGTAAGTCATCCTCTACATCATCCAGCCATCGTTTCCGTGGTCTCCCTTTGCACCTTCTGCCACCTGGGTTTCCTCTGTGTACCTTCTTGACAGACCTGTCATCTGGCATTCGCTCTACATGGCCCAACCATCTTAGTCTATTATTTCCAAAACTATGTCAGCATGACCGTATAGTTCCTCCAATTCCCTATTTTTCCGTATTCTCCATTGCCCAGCGTCATTCACTGCCCCAAAAATCTTTTTTAATATTTTCCTTTCCCATCTTCTCAGACATTCCTCTTCTGCCACCCTCATTGTCCATGTTTCTGAGCCATACATTACCACCGGCCTTATAACCGTTCGATAGACAGTTATCTTCGATTTTCTGCTCAGGCTACGTGACTTGAGAATCTTAATCAGGGCCCAGTATGCTTTGTTTCCCGCTGCAATCCTTGCTTTTATTTCTTCACTTATGCTGTTATCATTAGTTACCAACACTCCCAAGTACTTAAACTTCTCACAACTCCCATAGTTGACTCCATTCAACTTTATGAGTTTGTCTTTCACCGCTGTGTTTCTCCTGGAAGAGAAGATATACTGTGTTTTGGCGCCGTTCACTCGAAGCCCCAATTCTTCTGCCTCCTTTTCTAACCTACACAACCCATCTTCCAGCTCTTTAAATCTTCGAGACAGCATACACACATCATCCGCATACGCCAAATTCTAGTTCATGCGGTTAAACAGAGTACCACCTGGGTTGTTGGTCTCCACTTTTCTCATCACTCTCTCCAGTACTTAACCCTTGGTTGACTTCAAATTCTTTCGTAAGTTTTCCTTCTACTTTAACTTGGCATTTCGTTCTGTTGAGGGTCATTTGTATCAGACGTATTAGCTTATATGGACACTCCATATCCATCAGAGTCTGATACAGCTGTTTTCTTTCACGCTATCATAAGCCTGTCTGAAGTCCACAAAGAGCTGATGTATATCCACATTATACTCGTAGCATTTCTCCATTATTTGCCTTATCGTGAAGATATGGTCGGTCGTTGATCTACCCTGTCGAAAACCACACTGATAATCTCCTAGAATCTCTGCTGCAAAAGGAGTGAGTCTCATAGCAATGACTTTGGCTAAGACTTTGTACACAACACTGAGTAAAGCTATGCCACGGTAGTTTTCACATTTTGCTTTGTCCTTCTTCTTATGAATCGGGCAAATAATGGCCAAGTTCCACTCCTCCGGCATCACTTCTTTTTCCCATACTTCGACGATTAGCTGATGGACAAGACGTGTCAAATGTTCACCCCCACCCTTAATCATCTCTGCTGAAATGTTATCGCTTCCTGGGGCCTTATTATTCTTCAAAATTGTGATTGCCAATCTGACTTCCTCTATTGTAGGTGTAGGTACAGGCACTTCGTCCTGGCTAACACTGTGCCACGGCTGGCCATTGTCGGTTTCCGTTTGTTCCGATGCTACAATCTCTATTGTTGCATTCAGCAGTTCGCTGAAATACTCAGCCCACCGGTCTAGAATCTGTTCTTCCCCTCCTATAAAATTTCAATCTTACATTCACTATGCTATAATTATTCTCGAAAATCCTTCTTTAGACTAGACTAGGAACATAAAGACAAGACCAGTCAACACCACATAATTACAGAAAACACACAAAAACTAAACAAAACCAGACAAGTCCAAGCAAGAACAAACAAGACCATAAGAACATACAAGACAAGACCAGACAAGACCAGACAAGGCGAGATAAGACCAGGCAAGACCAGACGGCGACATAAGACCAGACAAGGCCAGATAACACCAAACAAGGCCAGACAAGATCAGACAAGACTAGAAAAGACCAGACAAGACCAGACAAGATCAGGCGACATCAGGCAATACCAGCAAGACCAAACAAGACCAGACAAGATATACCAAGTATAAAGGAGAAATCGTTTATGGTCCAGCGGTTCATCGAGATAAACCTCCTCAAATGTCTCCCCATTACCTTTGGGGACGAAACCTTAAATCTTGCTTACACCACTCAATATGGACAATATTCCGGATTTTTTGGGCCGCATCATTTCCACACAATGTGTAAATTGCTTGGGTATCAAGGGATTGCTGTAGTTATGGAAGAATTGCTGACTATTGTTAAAAATTTAATCGAAGGAAACCTCCTACAATTCACTAAAACTCTCATGGAAGCTATGCCAAAAGTTTGTAAGCTTTTAAGATACGATTATGGATCTCCAGGTGTTTTGGGATATTATCATGCACAATTAAATGATATTGTTCAATACCCTGATGCAAGGACAGAACTGTTCCATATTTACAAAGAATTTGGAAACATAATCCTGTTTTGTCTACTTATGGAACAAGCCTTATCGCAGGAAGAAGTATGTGATTTGTTACAAGCAGCTTCATTCCAAAATATTCTTCCCAGGCCATTCTGCAAAGAGGGCGAGAAACCGGAGACCAAACAAAAATGACTCGACGCCAAATACGCTGCGCTACAAATTGTTCCAAATATTGAAAAATTAGGAACAGCAAAGCAAGCAATGATATCTAGAGAAGGTGATTTATTAACGAGAGAACGGTTATGTTGTGGTTTATCAATTTTCGAAGTTGTTTTAAATCGTCTTCGAAGCTTTTTGGATGATCCGGTTTGGGTTGGGCCGCCACCAGCGAACGGTGTGATGAACGTTGACGAATGTACAGAATTCCACAGGCTTTGGTTTTTTGGTTGTACTTTTGTTTACTGGATTCCTGTTGGAGAGACTGAAGTAAGAGTTGAGGAATTGTTTGGAGAAGGATTACATTGGTCGGGTTGTACAATGATTGTATTGTTAGGTCAACAAAGGCGATTTGAAGCTCTTGATTTCTGTTATCACATTTTACGTGTACAAAGAGTCGACATGAGAGACGAAAATGTTAAAGGAATTAATTTGAAGCGTATGGTGGATAGAATTCGAAGATTCCAAGTTCTAAACTCGCAAACCTTTGCGATTCTGAACAAGTTTAGTCCAGTGATAACGATGAGCAATCCGTGGAGCATGTTTCCCTCCGCCTATATACAACGCATTTAGCCAACAACAAATGTATCTATCTCCAGAACATCTCCGACAACAAATGAGCAATTAAATATATTTCTAAAGCTTCTTACATAAAATAAACATAGCCGTGTAACATATTGCTTTTTTATAATCGAGGTACAAAGGATGTATCATTTTTTATAGTATTATAGATATTACCTTTATACGTTTCTATGTAGCTTAAGAATTGTATCATTTTGTAGTTATTTATTTGTAGATTTAATTTATACATAAATATATTATAATTCCATGTAAAAAAATATATATTACAACAATTACAAGACCAGACAGGATCAGACAAGACCAAACAAAACCAGACTAGACCAATCAGGACCAGACAAGACCTTTCTTGTCTTCACTTAGTCTAGAATCCGGTCAAATTCCATTTAGTATAGACTCCAGGTAGTGTAGATTCCAATTAGTTTAGACACAAATTAGTCTAGACTCCAATTAGGCTTGATTCCAATTAGTCTTGTCTATCTAGTCTTGTCTTTAGTCGTTCAGATTATTATATTATATAATAAATGTTTTTGCCTTCGCGTGTTATTAATTCGTTGTAGTCGGCACAATATCGCAGACCTTGATATCAATATGTGTCAAATAAATAAATGTCGATTATTGCAAATTGGATTTTACTTGCGTTTCATTAACTGAACAGATGTTTCGTAAACGAGTCCAGATGGCCGGAGTAGCGAAAAATCCGCAACTAATTTTCTATTTACACAAAATATTTTGTCTAATTAGAACCATCATCTGTTACTTAACACACAAGTCCTTCCAACATTTGCGAATTTAATTTAAATTAAATTAGATCATCAAGTTTAAGAGACCATCCAGTGACTAGACCATCAAATTTAATATAAAATAAACTCTTTGAGAAATTGATTGATTTGAATTGAATGATTCTAGTCCATTTGAATTTCGACTTCATTAGAAGTGGATACATCTATATAATAATAATAATAAAACATCTTTATTGTTATACTTATACACACATACAAATACAACAATTGGCCATCGACCCGCTGTCTTTCAGCCGCTACATCTATATATTGTTAATTAACATTCTAAGCAAAATATAATGTCTGGTTCAGACATTCTAGATCAGGGGTTGGCAACATTCCTGCTATTACGAGTGCAAAATTTCATCCAAAGTCTTTTATCTTTAAATGGTATGAACACAGTAACAAAATTGTAACACAGTAACGCAAGTAAGTAACTGAGTAAATTATTGTATGTAAAGGATGCCATTATTATAATTGTGTCTAAAAGAATCAAATGTCCAATGAAAATCAAGTTGAGTTTCATTATTATACGATTTATGTTTGTTGTTGCTATGGCAACAACTCGCGACACGAAACAAGAAACATAGACGTAGCTAAAATAAATTTTCTGACAGTTATTAAAGTTATTTTTTTTTTTAAATCAAGAAGTCTCGGTGTCTCAGTCTGGATTTACCTGGCTCTAAGTCATAACTTAGCCTAGTCATAACCTAATCTAGATTAAATCTAGGTTAACCTAGATTACATTGCCAAGGACCAAATCCCGTCACTGTGCGTTTTTACTAGTTCGCAATTTTTGCCACGGAGACCCTAAACGTTCTAACTTTATTCTGTCAGTGATTTGAAGTGTTTTGTCTGTCAAAATTACAATTTTCACTATATTATCGGTAAGAAACAATTATTTCAAAGATTCAACAGATAATTTAAACTTTAAATGATAAGATAGAAGTGGTACAACCATCCCACGTTACAGATAATCATACAATCCATACATCCGATTGTTTTAAGTTTTAAGATAATTAAACCTCGCAAGTCATGCACAAAAGCCCTTCTTCACACACTCGTATCATAAACTACTATTTTGAATATACGATATGTTTGTTGGAACGGTTATTGTTGAAGCGCGCGCGCGTTGATTAATTTGTGAGTATTTTTGCTGCTGGAGTCGGTCGCGTCTCGTTGGTCCGGTCCGGCCGCTTTCTTTCTCTTTAATTTGTCCGGAATGCAGTCCGATTTGACAAACTGAACGGGCGCACATTAGAAATCCGCGACGCGAATCGTCGACGAAAACTCGCCAAACGCGTTCATTAACAGCTCGAATGTTTGCTCTTCATAATTTCTACCAGACTGCAATAAGATCTGCACTTATCTAGACTACAACATCTAGTTCATAATATTATACAGTCCACTGACTAAAAACTTTACCATTCAGTGGAAAATATTTACGGCTTCTAATAGAATAAAACTTTAACAGTCAAGACTGTCTAGACCAGACCAGACAACAAACTTTCATTTAAGAGAAAAGATATACAACTCGTAGACTACGCAGACAAGCCTAGACAGAAAAGACTTGAGAGACTAGACAGACAAGACTAGATAGAGAAAACTAGACAAGACTAGACAGACAAGACTAGACAGACAAGACTAGACCGACAAGACTAGACAGACAAGACTAGACAGACAAGACTAGACAGACAAGACTAGACAGACAAGACTAGACAGACAAGACTAGACAGACAAGACTAGACAGACAAGACTAGACAGACAAGACTAGACAGACAAGACTAGACAGACTAGACAGACAAGACTAGACAGACAAGACTAGACAGACAAGACTAGACAGACAAGACTAGACAGACAAGACTAGACAGACAAGACTAGACAGACAAGACTAGACAGACAAGACTAGACAGACAAGACTAGACAGACAAGACTAGACAGACAAGACTAGACAGACAAGACTAGACAGACAAGACTAGACAGACAAGACTAGACAGACAAGACTAGACAGAAAAGATTAGACAGACAAGATTAGACAGACAAGATTAGACAGACAAGACTAGACAGACAAGACTAGACAGACAAGATTAGACAGACAAGATTAGACAGACAAGACTAGACAGACAAGACCAGACAGACAAGACCAGACAGACAAGACCAGACAGACAAGACCAGACAGACAAGACTAGACAGACAAGAGCAGACAGACAAGACCAGACAGACAAGACTACACAGACAAGAGCAGACAGATAAGACCAGACAGACAAGACCAGATAGACAAGACCAGACAGACAAGACCAGACAGACAAGACCAGACAGACAAGACTAGACAGACAAGACTAGACAGACAAGACTAGACAGACAAGACTAGACAGACAAGACTAGACAGACAAGACTAGACAGACAAGATTAGACAGACAAGATTAGACAGACAAGACTAGACAGACAAGACTAGACAGACAAGACTAGACAGACAAGACTAGACAGAGAAGACTAGACAGACAAGACTAGACAGACAAGACTAGACAGACAAGACTAGACAGACAAGACTAGACAGACAAGACTAGACAGACAAGACTAGACAGACAAGACTAGACAGACAAGACTAGACAGACAAGACTAGACAGACAAGACTAGACAGACAAGACTAGACAGACAAGACTAGACAGACAAGACTAGACAGACAAGACTAGACAGACAAGACTAGACAGACAAGACTAGACAGACAAGACTAGACAGACAAGACTAGACAGACAAGACTAGACAGACAAGACTAGACAGACAAGACTAGACAGACAAGACTAGACAGACAAGACTAGACAGACAAGACTAGACAGACAAGACTAGACAGACAAGACTAGACAGACAAGACTAGACAGACAAGACTAGACAGACAAGACTAGACAGACAAGACTAGACAGACAAGACTAGACAGACAAGACTAGACAGACAAGACTAGACAGACAAGACTAGACAGACAAGACTAGACAGACAAGACTAGACAGACAAGACTAGACAGACAAGACTAGACAGACAAGACTAGACAGACAAGACTAGACAGACAAGACTAGACAGACAAGACTAGACAGACAAGACTAGACAGACAAGACTAGACAGACAAGACTAGACAGACAAGACTAGACAGACAAGACTAGACAGACAAGACTAGACAGACAAGACTAGACAGACAAGACTAGACAGACAAGACTAGACAGACAAGACTAGACAGACAAGACTAGACAGACAAGACTAGACAGACAAGACTAGACAGACAAGACTAGACAGACAAGACTAGACAGACAAGACTAGACAGACAAGACTAGACAGACAAGACTAGACAGACAAGACTAGACAGACAAGACTAGACAGACAAGACTAGACAGACAAGACTAGACAGACAAGACTAGACAGACAAGACTAGACAGACAAGACTAGACAGACAAGACTAGACAGACAAGACTAGACAGACAAGACTAGACAGACAAGACTAGACAGACAAGACTAGACAGACAAGACTAGACAGACAAGACTAGACAGACAAGACTAGACAGACAAGACTAGACAGACAAGACTAGACAGACAAGACTAGACAGACAAGACTAGACAGACAAGACTAGACAGACAAGACTAGACAGACAAGACTAGACAGACAAGACTAGACAGACAAGACTAGACAGACAAGACTAGACAGACAAGACTAGACAGACAAGACTAGACAGACAAGACTAGACAGACAAGACTAGACAGACAAGACTAGACAGACAAGACTAGACAGACAAGACTAGACAGACAAGACTAGACAGACAAGACTAGACAGACAAGACTAGACAGACAAGACTAGACAGACAAGACTAGACAGACAAGACTAGACAGACAAGACTAGACAGACAAGACTAGACAGACAAGACTAGACAGACAAGACTAGACAGACAAGACTTTTTTTAAAGTGGTTAGGGGGAAGCTCTCACTAAACCCCCTATTCCACCTTGGCTTTAGTATGCGCCACCCTGGTATCGCATATTTTTGCATTCATTCAGTGTGGGCAGCCCGGACGGTTTACTGAAAAACCGCCCTAGTTGTTGTCTCCCCGACTAGGAATCGAACCCAGGTCTCCCGCATTGAAAGGCGGGTATGTTATAGACAGACTAGACTAGACAGACAAGACTAGACAGACAAGACTAGACACACAAGACTAGACAGACAAGACTAGACAGTCAAGACTAGACAGACAAGACTAGACAGACAAGACTAGACAGACAAGGCTAGACAGACAAGACTAGACAGACAAGACTAGACAGACAAGACTAGACAGACAGGACTAGACAGACAAGACTAGACAGACAAGACCAGATAGACAAGACCAGACAGACAAGACCAGACAGACAAGACCAGACAGACAAGACCAGACAGACAAGACCAGACAGACAATACCAGACAAACAAGACCAGACAGACAACACCAGACAGACAAGACCAGACAGACAAGACCAGACAGACAAGACCAGACAGACAAGACCAGACAGACAAGACCAGACAGACAAGACCAAACAGACAAGACCAGACAGACAAGACCAGACAGACAAGACCAGACAGACAATACCAGACAGACAAGACCAGACAGACAAGACCAGACAGACAAGACCAGACAGACAAGACCAGACAGACAGGACCAGACAGACAAGACCAGACAAGACCAGACAGACAAGACCAGACAGACAAGACCAGACAGACAAGACCAGACAGACAAGACCAGACAGACAAGACCAGACAGACAAGACCAGACAGACAAGACCAGACAGACAAGACCAGACAGACAAGACCAGACAGACAAGACCAGACCGACAAGACCAGACAGACAAGACCAGACAGACAAGACCAGACAGACAAGCCCAGACAGACAAGACCAGACAGACAAGACCAGACAGGCAATATTAGATAGACAAGACCAGACAGACAAGACCAGACAGACAAGACCAGACAGACAGACAAGACCAGACAGACAAGACCAGACAGACAAGACCCGACAGACAAGACCAGACCGACAAGACCAGACAGACAAGACCAGACAGACAAGACCAGACAGACAAGCCCAGACAGACAAGACCAGACAGACAAGACCAGACAGGCAATACCAGATAGACAAGACCAGACAGACAAGACCAGACAGACAAGACCAGACAGACAAGACCAGACAGGCAATACCAGACAGACAAGACCAGACAGACAAGACCAGACAGACAAGACCAGACAGACAAGACCAGACAGACAAGACCAGACAGACAAGACCAGACAGACAAGACCAGACAGACAAGACCAGACAGACAAGACCAGACAGACAAGACCAGACAGACAAGACCAGACAGACAAGACCAGACAGACAATACCAGACAGACAAGACCAGACAGACAAGACCAGACAGACAAGACCAGACAGTCAAGACCAGTCAGACAAGACCAGACAGACAAGACCAGACAGACAAGACCAGTCAGACAAGACCAGACAGACAAGACCAAACAGACAAGACTAGACAGACAAGACCAGACAGACAAGACCAGACAGACAAGACCAGACAGACAAGACCAGACAGACAAGACCAGACAGACATGACCAGACAGACAAGACCAGACAGACAAGACCAGACAGACAAGACCAGACAGACAAGACCAGACAGACAAGACCAGACAGACAAGACCAGACAGACAAGACCAGACAGACAAGACCAGACAGACAAGACCAGACAGACAAGACCAGACAGACAAGACCAGACAGACAAGACCAGACAGACAAGACCAGACAGACAAGACCAGACAGACAAGACCAGACAGACAAGACCAGACAGACAAGACCAGACAGACAAGACCAGACAGACAAGACCAGACAGACAAGACCAGACAGACAAGACCAGACAGACAATACCAGACAGACAAGACCAGACAGACAAGACCAGACAGACAAGACCAGACAGACAAGACCAGACAGACAAGACCAGACAGACAAGACCAGACAGACAAGACCAGACAGACAAGACCAGACAGACAAGACCAGACAGACAAGACCAGACAGACAAGACCAGACAGACAAGACCAGACAGACAAGACCAGACAGACAAGACCAGACAGACAAGACCAGACAGACAAGACCAGACAGACAAGACCAGACAGACAAGACCAGACAGACAAGACCAGACAGACAAGACCAGACAGACAAGACCAGACAGACAAGACCAGACAGACAAGACCAGACAGACAAGACCAGACAGACAAGACCAGACAGACAAGACCAGACAGACAAGACCAGACAGACAAGACCAGACAGACAAGACCAGACAGACAAGACCAGACAGACAAGACCAGACAGACAAGACCAGACAGACAAGGCCAGACAGACAAGACTAACACAGACTTGATTGCTAGATCGTGTTGCAAGAAGGAAGTGCGACCGCATCGAGAGTTATTGGTCCGCTCTTCTACCGACCATGTTGGGTGCTGTTACACGTTCAAGTTCCAGCCTTTTGGCCTTCAAACCGCTAGAGAAATTAAGGCTCTCTCCGTACAAACCACATCCCAAAGAAACTATGCCAAGGCGGGAGCCCCCGTCTCGAGCGGCAAAGTTGTCGCCGTCTTCGGCGCCGTCGTCGACGTCCAGTTCGACGGAGACCTGCCCCCAATCTTGAACGCATTCGAAGTAGCCAACCGCATCCCAAGGGTTGTACTCGAAGTTGCTCAACATTTGAGTGAGAGTACAGTGCGCACCATCGCCATGGACGGTACCGAGGGTCTGGTGCGTGGGCACCTCGTCTTCGACACGGGCTTTCCCATCCGTTACCCAGTCGGCCGGTCTGCCTGTCTAGTCTTGTGTTTTCGCGACTGTTCCTGTTTAGTCTTGTCTGGTCTTCTCAGACCTTGTTTGTCCTTGCCTGGTCCTTTCTTATCTTGCCTAGTATGTACCTGTTTGATCTGTGACTGTCTGATCATGTCTGATTCTTAATTTATCTAGTCATGTCAGACCTTGCCTGAAATAAGTCTATTCGCGCTCTATCTGGCCTTATCAGACCTATCTAGACTAGTTTTAGCTTAAACAGCTTTAGGTGGTATTAGAGCATATATGGTTTATTCTACCACTAATACTTTCCTTGCTGCCCTTAATTACGTAAATAGAAAGTAGAATCTGCATTAGGAAAACTTGTATAAAACAAATATAAAACTTGATATAACGAAAATCGATTTTCTCCACTCTCGACGGCATTAAGAAAAACTTCTATTAAAACTGAAAGGAAAATGTCCGTCCGCAAGCACAAAAGTGATTGAGTCTGTTAGAAAGTCTTTATTTGTCTTGTTTTTTAAATATACACGAGGAGACAATCGGTTCGGCAATAATTTCTCAACGCGAAAGTTTATATAATTCAACAAAAGAAATCCCGAAATTTTTGCACAACTTTTTGCCGATTTGTGGGAACTCGTGGACAATGCGTTCGCGACACCAAGGACGATTTTGCCCACCATTCGAAACAGAAATGCGCGATGCGAGTTTTAACGTGATTAAGTGATCAAGTGCGCATTGTGGTAGCACACATCCTTGAAAACTAAACACATTTAATTGCATAATGCAAGTCACAAATATCTTGTTACTACAAAAGTTTATTAACAGTAAATAACGTTAATTAAACAAAACTAGATAATCAAGTCAGACAAGTCTAGACTATATAGACTGTGCTTAAGGTAAAGTAGACAATCATTATGAAGGAAATGATTTGTTGACTCTAAATGTCTGAATGAAATATTACTTGAGGGTAGCTGAAATGGAAAAGTCACGTAATACAAACCGATGTTATTGGGTATACCACAGGGTAGCATAATTGATCCAATAATTTCAATTTGCATGGAAAGAGGAAACTGGGATATACAAGACTAAGTAGACATCAACTTGTATTGATTATTGTTCGATTATTTATCGTTAGTCATCTGTTTTGAGTTATAATAGATGAATAAATGAATGTCGGCTAAACCAAATATGGGTTAGTGTCCTTAGAATAAATGTTGATGCACACTGAATTGATCGAGTTCGCTTATTCACATAGATTGTATTCTTACGGTTGTATTTGTATAAATAGAATCATATGCACTACATACTATACAGTGTGGACAACCTGCTAGGTAAAATAGTTTCTTTTATTTGTTGCAAGGTAGGCAGTACAATGTTAGCAAGAGAATGTATATGCAATGTAATGGTTTTTATCTACGACCACTATTGTAAATGCCCACTATTGTACAGCTCGTGGACTATGTAAATACATCATAACACACACGTATGTAACAGTCCGCGATTAATAATAAGTTATGATTGATAACACACACGTGCGTTTAGCTTACGATTCGTTGATTGGTTGAGAGCTGCTATTACGTGCTCATACGTTCAGCGCCCCCCGTGCCAGAATTCAAACTAACGGAAATTCACATTGCGTACATTAAGTTGCCTATATCTATGAGTAATCTAATCAAATTGTTACATCAAACATATTTTTATTATTAAACAGAAACAAATTTGTGTGGTCGTAGATAAAGTATAGTACATAACTCGAGTTGTAAGACAATTACGTTATCGCGGAATTACGTAACTGTTCCGCTCGTACGTAATATGCTTCTTACAACTCTTGTTACGTAATTCCATATACAACAAAATATATTCCATATACAACACAAGCAATAATGAAATTCGGAAAATGCGTAGAATTTTTGTACAATTTGCAAAAATTAAACGAAAATAGTTGTTTTAGTTTGTTTTGATTAGAATAGCCTAAATAAATATTTCCAGTTTGAATGATTCGTTTCTTTTTAGGAGTCAGTCAAAGGCGTCGTATTTGGCGTCGCGACGCGAACGCGAGCGCATCGTCCCCGATTCCGACACCGGAAGTTACAAGCGGACAATCTCGCCCAACGGCCACGTTCTGACCAGCGAGTCGTTCGCTGAGCAGCGCATCAACTCGCGAGAAACGGTATGGCCCCTAAACAAAACCCCGAAGGAGACCATCCTCAAGAACAACAACAACACCAACATCCTGCGAAGAGCCTCCATGATCGAGAAATCGCTGAAGATCGAGGAGAAGGAAGACTTGAAGAAGCCCCAGTTGGCTTTACCCGACGTTCTCCCCGTCAGCGCCAAGCTTATAACACCTAGGTACAGCAGACCTTCCCACTTAAGCTTAGCTCCCATTGATGATTTCGTTAAGAAATCTCCACCGTCTCCCCCGAAAAGTCCTTTTACCCCACTAAGGAACACCAACCTTTCTCCACTAAATCCAGAAGCGAGGATATCGCCTAGGAAATCACCGGAAACCAAAACTGAATCTCCTAAGAATCTGAGATTTACTCCTGAGAAATCCCCGTCGCCCCGCATCGAGTCTCCTAAAGAAAAGCACCCCCAAATCCTCCCATCCCTCTCTCCAAACCTGAAATCCTCCCGAAGAATCTCTCCTTTATCTACTACAAGCACACCACTGAAAACCTCACCTCTATCCTCGCCTTCTTTATCTCCCACTTCTCCCATTTGTCCCACGCACATTCCCCAAATTTCTCCTCCGGAAAGTCCAAGGCCAAAGGTCATCGAAGGGTTGCAATTGATGCAAAGGACCGAAGTCGTTTTGAGGGTAAACGCCTGCACGACAGACGCTTCCTCACAAACCGAGAAAGAACCGACGCCGTTGCCCACCAGAAGGAAACTCCAGGAAGAAATTGACTGCGAGAAACTCTCCGAGGATTTCGTCAGTCAGTTGCCAACGGCCGATAGACTTAAAGACATCTTGGGTTAGTACAAGCTAGTAATTGTCGGGGTGGTTAAGTAATTGTTTGCTTTGGCAGTGCAAGGTCCTGATCACAAAAAACCCACGGATTACGTGACGGGTTTGTTCCGGCTGGAGGCGACTGCAAGGCCCAGAAGTGCTAACTCTCCTTTCAGGAGTCGAACTAATACCCCTAGCAGTAGCCCTCCGCCCACTACTACTAACGCCTTAAGTACAACAACGAAAAATAGGTAAGACAAAAATAGTTGCAAGGGCAAAATTAATATGGGCAAACCTCGATGGACAAAACTTAATTTTTATTGAAATGTCCGAAAGCAAGACTCGTTTTTGATATTCCTGGGCAAAAAAGCTCGTCTTATATTCGGTACTAATTGTGACTTCTGTTTGTTTAGTGAATCAACTTCAGTAGTGCCAACACTTGTTGAACCTTCGAGTCCTTTGTCCGCGACGTCGCCCTATTTCACGACCTCCGAGCCTAAGGCAAGGTTTATGACGAGGTATAGTCAAGACATGAATCATCTGAACGTTGTGAAGGATACCAAAGATCTTAGTCAGAAGAAGGTAAATTGATGAAACAATTTAGAATTAGGCACAATTTCCGATGATCATTCTTATCGTTTTCCGTTTGTGTTTAGGAGGAATTAGTGAGTAGATTGGATCGGAAGCTGGAGGTCCTGCGTGGCGAGCAGCTAGTCGTGTCGGAAGAGTGTCGATTCAACGACGAGCTGGGCGAGAACGTGGAGTCGCACGTGACCAAGCTGGCGCGACCCCACGAAGCGGCCAAGTTCCGTTTGCACGTTGAGGAAGTCGGCAAAATCACCTCGCTCCTCCTCGGACTCTCCGGCCGTTTGGCCCGCGCCGAAAACGCTCTGATGACCATGCCAGATGATCATCAAGAAAGAGTAAGAAATTTTGATTTACATTTATTAGCGTTACATTGCTTTAGATTCCTTCAATCTTGCCGCATTTAGGCTTTATTGCTAACAAGCTATAGCCCGCGGCTTCGCTAGCTTGGATTTTAGGTAAAATAGATTTAAACTAAATTGTAGAATGATATATATAATATAAAAATATCAGTGATCGTTCTCTGTCATTATCTATATCTTATGTCATTGGCCATGTTAATTGACATCTGTGTCACTTGCCAATATCTATGTTATCTCTCATTATCTATATCTTCTGTCATTCATCATATTACCTGTTATCTGTGTTACTTGACAATATCTATGTCAACAGTCGACATCCATGTTATCTGCTATTATCTATATCTTCTGTCATTAACCAAGATAACTGTCATCTGTGTCACTTGTCTATGTTAACTGTCAATATCTATGTTATCTATCATTATCTATATTTTCCATCATTAACTACATTAACTCTCATATGTGTTACTTGCAAATATCTATGTTAACTGTCAACATCTATGTTATCTGTCATTATCTATATCTTACATAGATATTGGCCATGATGATATAATCATGTTAACTGTTATTTGTATTACTTGCCAATATCTATGTCAACTGTCAATATCTATGTTATCTATCAGTATCTATCATTATCTATATCGTCTGTCATTAAGCGTGTTAACTGTCATCTTTGTTACTTCCCAATATCTGTGTTACCTGTCACCATCTATGGTATCTAGCATTATCTATATCTTCCATCATTATCCATGTTAACGGTCATCTGTGTTACTTGCCAATATCTATGTCAACAGTCGACATCCATGTTATCTGCTATTATCTATATTTTCTGTCATTAACCAAGTTAACTGTCATCTGTGTCACTTGTGTTAACTGTCTATGTTAACTGTCAATATCTATGTTATCTATCGTTATCTATATCTTCTAACATTAACCATGTTAACCGTCATCTGTGTTACTTGCAAATATCTATGTTAATAGATACTTACTGTCAACATATATTTATATCTGTCATTATCTATATCTTCTTTCATTAACCATGTTAACTATAGTCTGTATTACATGCCAATATCTATGTCATGTGTCAATATCTATGATATCTATCATTATCTATATTGTCTGTCATTAAGCATGTTAACTGTCATCTGTTTTAATTCCCAATGTTTGTTTTAACTGTCAACATCCATGTTATCTGGCATTATCTATATCTTCTGTCATCTACAAGTTAAGTGTTATATGTGTTACTGTCAACATCCATGTTATCTGTCATTATCTATATATTCTGTGCTATTTACCATAACTTATGCTATCTACCAAGTACAAAGTTATCCACCATGACCTATGCTATTTATTATGACAAATATTATCTACCATGACCAATGTTATCTGCCATGTCCACATGACCAATAATATCTACCATGACCAGTGTTATATACCATGACTAATGTTATTTACCATGACAAATGTTATCTGCTTTGACCAATGGTATCTATCATGACCTATGGTATCAACTATAATTTATCGTATGTACCAAGCCCAATGTTACCAAGCCCAATGTTGACCACATGACCATTTTTCTATGACCAATCTACCATGACCAATTTTATTTACCATGACCAATGTTATCTACCATAACACATGTTATTTATCTTGATCAATGTTATCTACCATGATCTATGCTATCTTCGGTAATTTAAGCTATCTACCGTAACTTATGCTATCTACCGTAGCTTATGCTATGTACTAAGCCCAATATTATCAACCATATCCACATGACTAATATTGACTATCATGACCAATGATATCTACCATGACCATTGTTATCTATCATGACCAATTTTATCTCCAATGACCAATGTAATCTGCCATAACAAATGTTATCTACCTTAACAAATGTTATCTACCATGACCTGTGCTATCTACTATAACTTATGCTATCTACTAAGCCCAATATCATCAACCATATCCACATGACTAATGTTAACTACCATGACCAATGATATCTACCATGACCAATGATATCTATCATGACCAATGTTATCTCCCATGACCAATGTAATCTGCCATAACAAATGTTATCTACCTTAACCAATGTTATCTACTATGACCTGTACTATCTACTATAATTTATGCTATATGCTAACCCTAATGTTATCAGCCATGTTCACATAACCGGTGTTATCTACTACGACCATTGTTACCAGCAATGTACTTATATACCATGACCTGTGATCTCTACCATAACTACCATGACCAATGATATCTACCATGACCAATGTTATCTCCCATGACCAATGTAATCTGCCATAACAAATGTTATCTACCTTTACAAATGTTATCTACTATGACCTGTACTATCTACTATAATTTATGCTATATACTAAGCCCAATGTTATCAACCATGTCCACATGACCAATGTTATCTAGTATGGCCAATGTTATCTACCATCACAAATGTTATTTACCTTTATCAATGTTATTTACCATGCTCTATGCCATATACCGTAACTTATGCTATCTACCAAGTCCAATATTATCAACCAAGTCCACATGACCAATCTATCTTGTGGCCAATGTTATCTACTATGGTCAATGTTATCTTCTATGGCCAATGTTATCTACTATGGTCAATTGTATCTTCTATGCCCAATGTTATCTACTATGGCCAATGTTATATACTATGGCCAATGTTATCTACTGTGGCCAATGTTATCTACTATGGCCAATTTTATCTACTTTGGCCAATGTTATCTACTTTGCCCAATGTTATCTACTATGGCCAATGCTATTTACCATGACCAATGTTAACTACTATGACCAATGTTATCTACCGTAACTTATTCTAACTACCGTAGCTTATACTATCTACTAAGCCCAATAGTATCAACCATATCCACTTGACTAATATTGACTACCATGACCGATGATATCTACCATGACCAATGTTATTTACCATGACCAATTTTATTTCCCATAACCAATGTAATCTGCCATAACAAATGTTATCTATCTTAACAAATGTTATCTACCATGACCTGTGCTATCTACTATAACATATGTTATATACCAAGCCCAATGTTATCAATCAGGTCCACATGACCGATGTTATCTACTATGGCCAATGTTATCTACCATGACTAGTATTATTTATCTTGATCAATGTTATCTACCATGCTCTATGCTATCTACCGTAATTTATGCTATCTACCAAGTCCAATATCATCAACCATATACATATGACTAATGTTAACTACCATGACTATTGATATCTACCATGACCAATGATATCTAACATGACCAATGTTATCTCCCATGACCAATGTAATCTGCCATAACAAATGTTATCTACCTTAACAAATTTTATCTACTATGACCTGTACTATCTACTATAACTTATGCTATATACTAAGCCTAATGTTATCAGCCATGTCCACATGACCGATGATATCTACTACGACCAATGTTTTCATCAATGTACTTATATACCATGTCTTGTGCTCTCTACCATAACTTATACCATATACCAAGCCCAATAGTATCAACCATGTCCACATAACCAATGTTAACTACTATGGCATCATTGGTCATCTACCATCACAAAGGTTATTTACCTTGATCAATGTTATTTGATCATGATCCATGCTATATGCCGTAACTTATGCTATCTACCAAGCCCAATGTTATCAACCATGTCCACATGACCAATGTTATCTACTATGGCCAATGTTATCTACCATCACAAATGTTATTTACCTTTATCAATGTTATTTACCATGATCTATGCTATATACCATAACTTATGCTATCTACCAAGCCCAATATTATCAACCAAGTCCACATGACCAATCTATCTTGTGGCCAATGTTATCTACTATGGTCAATGTTATCTTCTATGGCCAATGTTATCTACTATGGTCAATTGTATGTTCTATGCCCAATGTTATCTACCATGGGCAATATTATCTACTACGGCCAATGTTATCTACTATGGCCAATGTTATCTACTATGGCCAATGCTATCTACTATGGCCAATGTTATCTACTATGGCCAATGTTATCTACTATGACCAATGTTATCTATTATGGCCAATGTTATCTACTATGGCCAATGCTATTTACCATGGCCAATGTTATCTACTATGACCAATGTTATCTACTATGACCAGTGTTATCTACTATGACCTATGTTATCTACCATAACTAATGTTATTAACCACGAGCAATATTATCTACCATGAACTATGGTATCTACCATAACTTATGTTACCTACCAAGCCTTATTTTATCCAATCTATCTAATATGCTACATTACCCTCTTCCATTGTTTCTTATTGTTATCTCTGGAAGAGATAACCCTCCTACAAGCTATTCTAAATATTCTATATTTTTGTCGGATGGGCCTTAATTTTCGCATGTGAACTTCCTTCTTCCCTAAGATTTTGAAATACTAAACATTTTCGTTATTTCCGTTCGTTTTTTGTTTTTCCTGTAGAGAATTTTGGAGACGAAAAGGGATAAGCTGCTGGATCAGCTGGAGGAGGCGAAGAAACTGAAGGAGAGCATCGACAAGCGCAGCCTGAGCGTGTCCAACATCCTCTACAAGTACCTAAACACTGAAGAGTACGCCGACTACGATCACTTCATCAATATGAAGGCGAAACTGATCATGGACTCGAAGGAGATCGCCGACAAGATAAAGCTCGGCGAGGAGCAGCTGTCGGCGTTGAAAGAGACTCTGATAATCCACGACGCTTCTTAGAACGTTCTTGGGGGTTGGAAATTCGATCCGAACATGTGCCTAGTCCAGTGACAAAAATATTGTTAAAACAGAAACGCGTAATTTTGTTTTTTATGAAATATTCCTCTTGCTTTCAAGATCTTTTTTTATGTATCATAGATCTATAAACAAATTGTATTTTGTTAAGTAACTGCTTTATTTGTGTGTACAGGGGCCGATTTTGGGGACGATGAGGCGTTTACTTCCAAAAATTGCGAGTTAGGGCAGGTAAAGTTGATCAGATTTTGGAGTTGGTTTTAGCAAATTTAGTACAATTTTGTGGAATTGTAAAATCTGAAAAATATTCAGAAATTTTGCTTGGGATTAGTAGTTTTTGGCCAGAAAGAAGTTTAAAAACAAAATTTATAACAAATCGAAATTATTTTTATTAAAATGGCAAGGTACAACAAAGTTTTGATATAAAAACTTGGAAATTGGTGGAATTTAAAATTTGTTGGTCAATTTATAACTTGCAACATTTCATTTCATAAATTGCTTCACATTTTAAGAAAAGCAAATATTGGTTGAAGTTAACAAAAGGCTATCGACCACTAGGTTTTTCTGCCTAGGAGTATGAAATAATTTTATAAAAAAAAAATACAGAAAAGATAGGAAATTCGAAATAAAAAAGATTTTTGCTTACTTATTTGATATTTTTCAAATTTTGGTAATTGATGAATTTAATTTTTTTTTTCATTTGAAACATTTTGTTTCAGAAATTTAAGAATTTCATTAAATTTAGAATGGACGAGAAAATATGCTCCGTTTTAAAATTTGGGAAATTTTGCAAAATCGCGAAATTTAAAATTTTAGGAAATGGTGAATTTAAAATTTGTTTTCTCTTCTTCATCATCTTCATCTTTTTCTTCATCTTCATCTTCATATTCATCTTCATCTTCATCTTCATCTTCATCTTCATCTTCATCTTCATCTTCATCTTCATCTTCATCTTCATCTTCATCTTCATCTTCATCTTCATCTTCATCTTCATCTTCATCTTCATCTTCATCTTCATCTTCATCTTCATCTTCATCTTCATCTTCATCTTCATCTTCATCTTCATCTTCATCTTCATCTGCATCTTCATCTTCATCTTCATCTTCATCTTCATCTTCATCTTCATCATCATCTCCATCTTCATCATCATCTTCATCATCATCTTCATCATCATCATCATCTTCATCTTCGTCCTCGTTTTCATCTTCATCTTCTTCGCCAAGATGAAGAAGATGAAAACGAAGACGAAGATGAAGATGATGAAGATGAAGATGATAATGACGATGGAGATGAAGATGAAAATGACGATGAAGATGAAGATGGATATGAAGATGATGAAAAAGAAGAGAGAACAAATTTTAAATTATCTTCTTCGTCATTGTTTTCATCATTTTTTCATCATCTTCTTCTCTTTCTTCTTCTCCCTGTTATTCTTCCGGCTCTTCTTCTTTAATAGCAGCGTTCTACTTGTGCATCCTTTAGTGGGTCTCCAATTGATTATCACTCCATCTTTTTCTGAGGCATCCAATTGACCGTCGTCTCTTTAGAGAGTGGTCTCTTACTATTTTGACCACTCTGTTTTCTGCCATCCTGCTTATGCATTTATATTTATTATACAAATTATATTTATTTCGTCATATTTATTTTCAGTATTTCAAACACTGCGGCCAAGTGTCACATTCCCGATATCATCCAATAGATGTTGTTCGTATACAGCGAGATGGTATCAGAAGCACGACAGCTGCTTTCCCATTTGCAATGATGGTTCAGAAAGTATCTTGCCCCATTTGTCATTTCTAATGATAAGTTTGCAAGATTACTTTCCTTCCCTAGTCACAGCTGTATGATATGGTAACAGTACCAGAATTGCACGTTCATCCATTATTTGATTGAATAGGAGTGGGCTTAAAGTCCTATTCCAGTGCCCATGTTTATTGAGCCGGTTAGTTCACCTTCCAGCTTTGATTGCGTTGTGTTGTTCTGATAAATGTCCTTTATCGTTCCTGTTTTGCAGATTATTCTCGTTTTGGGCCACCAGCACCGCGTCATCTGGATAGCATATTATCTTTAGTTGTTTGGTTCCCATTGTGTATCCGTTACTTTTTCATCTGACTTTGTTCATGATTTCATCCATTATTAGATTGAATAGGACTGGGCTTAAAGAATCTCGCTCTCTTATTCCGGTGCCTGTGTTTATTGGGCTGGTTAGCTCGCCTTCCAGTTTTGCTTGCATTGTCTTATTCTGATAAATGTCTTCTATGGTTCCTGTTTTGCAGATCGTTTTGGGCAAACGAGGATGATCTGCAAAACAGGAAAAAAACTGGTGGCCCACACCAGCAGCATAGTCAGCTGCGTCAGCTGCATAGCATTTTATTTTTATTTGTTTGGTTACCATTTTGTAACCGTTTCTTTTGACTTTGTTGACAATTTCGTGCATCATTGGGTTGAATAGGAGTGGGCTTACAAAATATCCCTGTCTCATTCCGGTGCCTGTGTGTATTAGGCCGGTTAGTTCGTTCTCCAGTTTTGCAAACATTGTGTTGTTCTGGTGAATGTCTTCTCTTGTTCCTAGGTATGTGTCTCCATGTGCATAGACTCACTTTCATGTGCTTCATAGACCTATTAAAGTCGTTTAAGCTGAAAGTCGTAATATAATATTTTAGCTAAAACGCCTTCTTTAGGTTTATGAAGCACATGGAAGCGAAATCTGTATTCAAGAGATTTTTCCTTTAGGTTAAAACTTTAGATTTTTCTCTACAATGTTGGATACCAAATGAAATAAGTTTGATACCAAATTATTTGTCCAACTCTCGTCCAAATTTCGTTTTTTGAGTTGCAGTTTAAAATCAAGACACTCTTGATTTGTCACCCTATATTTCATTTTTTTTCAAAATACAAAAACACAATGAAATTGCATAGTTCAAACTTGTATTTCTCAAAAACTGATACCTTTATTTTCCCAACTTTCTTGAGTCAGTTTAGATAATATTTGGGAACATTCCCTGATATTTTGAGCAAATTTGCAGACAATAGACCTTTTCATAGTTGATTTTTTTTGTGCGCGTGCGTCAATTTCCGCCATGTTTTTGGGCGTATAACCAGTGAAATTTACCATTTTTGACGTATAACCAGCGAAAATAATAAAATGTGCCAAAAACTTTCATATTCCCGCCTTTTAAGCAAGTCAGACGCGCATGTGATTAATTTAGCATAAAAAGGTCTATTTCTAAAATATTTCAAAATTTTCCTAAATTTGACAGAGGATGTCTGTGTACGACCTTGCGGATCTGAATCCGGATCTGATCTGGATCTGAATCCTTGATGTTCGTCCATTGTATGAATGCTCTTCATTTTAGCATTCATAAAATGAATTTTACCTTTCATTTTATTTGTTAATATTTTTGTTGTTAATTTTAATGTCGTATTAAGTTAATTCCTTTTAAATGCTTTTCGCCCTTCTTGAACATGAAGAATATTAGTATGCTATTTTTTACATTCTTCTGCTATTTTTTGGTCTTGGATAGTGCAGTTGTGTTAACTCTGGGACCCCACATTTTAATGTGTCTTTGGAGATGAAGTCTATTCCTGCTACTTTCCTGTGTGTTTTTAGTTTTCCCAATACCTCTTCAACTTCGGCCGCGTCTATGACTATTTCTTCATTTGTTGTTATTGTTGTTGTAATTCAATAAAAATCGTTGTGATTCGATCAATTAAAAGATTTAATTTCAGAAATGTAAGAATTTCGCATTGACAAGAAAACGTGTTTCACATTTAAAATTTTTGTAAACTTGCCAATTTTAAAATTTTGTAAATTGGTGAAATTTATTGCTGAATTTATAAATTGAAACATTTAATTTCAGAAATTTAGAAATTTTAAGTCATTATCAAAAAAAAAATTTTATGTTTTTTGCAAATTTTCAAATTTTAATATTTACCTATTCTAATAGTATATTTTGCAACTAGGGCGGTAAGTTGTCAATTGGTCACGAGAGCGAATTTGGGCGCACGAACGAGTGAGAGACATTCGCTCGAGAGGGCAATTGACAATACACTCCGTGTTGCAAATAATATTTTTTATTACTCACACGAGGAGACGTATCTTACAAGTTTAGAATCCAGGGGCCATTAAAAACAAATTGAATCAAAAATTAAGAATTTGCTTCATCAAGTTATGTAGTAATACAACCAAAAATGGCATTTCCCGCACTAAAAAACGTGCGCCAAGATAGTACTTTCAACGCATGAGTAACAAAAAAAAAAAAATGTTTTTTACGTTTTTTTTTTCACGTCTCCTCGTATGAGTAATAAAAAATATGATTTGCAAAACGGAGGGTATTGTCAATTGCCCTCTCGAGCGAATGTGCACACTCGTTCGTTTAGTTCACAAAGTTTTTAATATTTACGAATTCTAATAGTATATTTTGTAACTAGGGCGGTAAGTTGTCCATTGGACACGATAGCGAAATTGGGCGCACGAACGAAGTGCGTACATTCGCTCGAGAGGGCAATTGACAATACCGCCCATGTAGCAAAGAAAGCCCGTGTTGCAAACAAGAACATTCAAATTTTGCAATGTTGAAGTTTAGGATTTTCAAATGTTAATATTTACAAAATCCTAAAATAATTTAGCTTTCTGCACCGAATTTTTTTTATAAAACGTTACAAAATTTTCAAATTTGCAATTTTAACGAAACCCAACCAAAAACTACACCAAAAACTAGTAGTTTTAACGCATGAGTAATAAAAATTAAAATAAATGTTTTTTGCAAATTTAAAATTTTCAAATTTTAATATTTACAAATCCTAAAATAATTTGGATTTTGACACAGATTTTTTTTTTAACTTTGTTACAAAATTTTCAAATTTGCAATTTTTAGCGAAGCTCAATCAAAACCACCCTCAAATCCGCCCCATCATTAAATTTATAAATTGAAACATTTAATTCAAATGATTTAGAAATTGTCACAAAATTTCTCATCGTTTTAAGAACATTGTATAAGATTTTACAATGCCTGCAAATTTTAAATTTTGAAATTTTAATATTTACGAATCCTAAAATAATTTAGCTTTTTGCATCGAATTTTTTATTTATAAAACTTTTCAAATTTGCCATTTTTAGTGAAGGCCAATCAAAAACTACCCTAAAATCCGCCCCTGTGCAATTATATAATAACGATTTTTTGTTGTACTGAATTGTAACTTGTCGTAGGGAAAACCTCGCATTATCTACCAGATTGATTTTGCAAACGAGTTGTCTGGTAGATAGGAATTCGTTTGGCTTGCGTTGGCGCCTCTTACCGTTTTCCTAAACGGCACAAGACGGCGAAGACCAAAAATGGAAAGAAAATTATAGGCTGTTGAATTTTTGTGCATTTTACAGAATTTTAGAAAAAGCAAAAAACACTCGAAGACAAAAAAGGGGAGAATTTTTCCGAAATTTGGTGGAAATTTAGTGGAAAATTTTCTTTTTTTTTTAGAAAAAAAAATTCCTGTGTTTGTGAAATATATAAATATATTTTTTAATAATAATTTAATTTATTTTTTAAGAGCAAAACATCTTCCTATCAAGTATTTAATGAGTTATTATTATTATTATTATTTCTTTAGTTATTATTATTATAATTTGTATAGAGATTTTTGCGCGCGAGATTAAACGTAAAAGTTAAGGAGAAACAATCATTTAAACTAAAAAAAAAAACTAAATAATTTTTAGAGCCGATTTTTATTATTCTGTACATAAACGAAAACCCTGAATTTACGAAAAAAATCCCCCCAAAGTTTCGAAAAAAAATCCCTCCAAATATTAAAAAAAATCCCCCCCAAATTTTCGAAAAAAAATCTTTTCTTTATTACTTTCCCCACAATTTTTTTTATGAATTCACCCCCTCCCCATATATAATTAAACCCCCATCAATTTTCTTGATTTCCTTATCAATTTTTACCACATCCACCCAATCCCTCTTAGTTTTTTTTTAACATTAAAACTTCCTTTTATTACTTCCTCCAAAATTTTTAAAAACCTTAAATATCTCCCTATTTATTCTTAAACCCTCCACAATGTTTCGTTATTTACCCATACATTTTTTCTACCCCCACTGAATCACCATTTAAATTTTTTATTGAAACTCCTCTCATTTAATAAAAACAACCCCCCAATTTTTGGATTCTTTTTTCCAAAATGGGGGTTCATTTTGGAAAAAATAATCTTCTTAATATTTTTTTGATTAATATTCCCCAATACTTTTTAAATAAAATAATATATTTTTTAAAATTTAATCCCAAATTTTTTGCTGCACCCATTTACATTTTTTTTTATTTATAAACACTTTAAAAACTTTAAAAACTCCCTACATTAAAAAAATCTCCCATTATTTATTTTTCCAATATGCTTTTTTAATCAATTGCCCCAATATATTTTTTAGTAAAAATATTCTCCCTAATATTTTTTTAAATTAATTTTCCCTAATATTTTTTTCAATAAAATCCCAATATATTTTTTTAAATTTAATCCTAAATTTTTATAACATCCACTGAAACCCCATTTACTTTTTTTTATTAAAACTCCTCTCATTTAATAAAAACAACCCCCCAATTTTGTATTCAATCGAATCCCACCAATCTTTTTTAATTTTTCTCCCCTAATATGTTTTTGTAATGAAATGCCCCCCATATTTTTTTACAATTTAATCCCAAATTTTGCTACACGAACTGAATCCCTATTTACTTGTTTTATTAAAGCTCCCCTTATTTAATAAAAATAACCACCCCTCCCAATATTTTTCTAATTATTTCCCCTAATATATTATTTAACTGAATCCATCCAACATTTTTTAATTATTCTCCACCAATATGTTTTTTTAATGAAATCCCCCCAATAAATGTTTTATTAAAACTCCCCACATTTAATACCGCCTCCCGCCCCCCTAATATTTTTCTAATTATTTTCCCTATAAACCATTTCCCCCAAAATCTTCCCCCATTTTTTTCCTTCAAATTTCCATCCCGTAAATTTTAGCTCATATTTTTGATTATTTCCCCCTTAAATGTATCTTACGAATAGAATGGTGCTCTGGTAATTATTATTATTATGTAAGTTGTTACAATTGTGATCGTTTTGTTTCGTTTTATTATTATTATTATATTATTATTATTATTGTGAACCAACTTATTATTTTGTCTTTATATATTATTTTCTTTATATATTTTTCGAGTTTTACGGATTGAGTTTTTTATTTGTGACGCGTAAAAACGGCGCGCGATAAGGAAAAAAAAGGAAAGAAAAAGAAAAAATGAAAAAAAGTGAGAGTGAAAGCGACCGAGACGAGGATTATAAAAGGAAAAGAGAAAAGGGAAGAGATTCAGAAGAAAGGTTGAACCCCTTTCAAAAAAGTAAAAAACTGGAAAGATCACCGGCTAAAAAGGAAATGGGTGAGGAAATGAAGATGCTGAAAAAAATTATGGAAGATATAGGGGAGATAAAGGAAGAGAATCGGAAGATGAGCCGGGAAATGGAATATTTGAAAAATATGATGCGTGAAAAGGAAGAAAAATGGGAAAGAGAAAAGACAGAACTAAATGAAAAAATTAAAAGACTGGAGGAGAAAATGGAAGAGAAGGAAAAAATAATGAGAAAAAAGAATATTGTTGTGACGGGACTGGACGAAGGGGAATGTGAGAACGAGAAGAATCTGGAAGAATGGATAAAGGCAGAATTAGAGGTAGAAGTGACGGTGAAAGAGATGTATAAAGTAAGTGGAGGGAAAATGCTAGTGGCGGAACTTGGGACCTGGGGTGAAAAGCGGAAAGTTATGGAAAATAAGAGGAAACTAAGAGAAAAAAGGGAAAAGAGAGTATACATAGACGACGATCTGACAAAGAAGGAAAGAGAAATACAGAAGGAATTAAGAGCGATAGCCAAAGAAGAGCGACAAAAAGGACGGTGGGCGAAAGTCGGTTATAAAAAGATATGGATAGACGGAAAAGGCTTTAAGTGGGATGATGAAAAGGGGGAGTTAAACACAACAAATTTTTGAATAAGAGCACAAGGAAAAGACGACAGGACAGAAAACGGAAAACGAACATGGAGAGGAATAAGGAAGAAACGGAGCAGTTAAGAATAGTATACTGGAACACAGCGGGGATAAAAAACAAAGACAGTGAGTTTTGGGAATATTTGGGAAAATTTGACGTAGTGGGATTGGTAGAAACGTGGGTGGAAGAGAAGGGGTGGGAAAAATTGGAAAAAATAATGCCGAAAGAGTTTAAGTGGAAGTGCCAATTTGCAGAGAGGGTAAGCAGGAAAGGGAGAGCTAAAGGGGGGATAATAATGGGAGTGAAAAAGGGTTTGGAAGAAGAAAACAGAACCGAAGCAAAAGAAGAAAGAGGCATTATGGAAAGAACGGTGAAAATTAGACAGAAAAAATGGAGAATTATAACAATATACAGCAGAAGTATGAAAGAAACGAAGAGAATGATAGAAGAGCGAGTAAAACAGCAAGACGAGGGAACTCTGGTGATTGGGGGGGACTTTAACGCAAGAATTGGAGGAAAGGGAATACGGCTAGAAGAAGATCAAACAACAATAGAAAAAAGACCAACAAAAGACGCAACAGAAAACGCCGAAGGGAGACTACTGATTAGTCTAGTAGAAGAAAGAGGGTGGGACATACTTAATGGAAACAGTATAGGAGATGAGAAAGGAGAGTACACATATATTGGACCAAGAGGGGAGACAGTTATTGACTATGTTATGGTGAATGAAGAAGCATGGGATGAAATAGAACAATTCAAGGTGGGAGAAAGAATCGAGTCGGATCATATGCCATTGGAAGTGAAGACAAAAGGAAGAGAGAAAAATAGAAGAAGTGAGAAGGATGGTAGAAGAAAAATTGTCAAGAATATCTGGACGGAAGAAGCAATAGAAAATTATAGAACAAGACTTAGGGAGGCTAGATACGAAGAGGAAGGGATAAACGAAAAAGTGAAAGAACTGGGTGATCACGTAAAAAATGCAACAGAAAAAAAAGTGATAGAGACAAGAGTGAAGGTGGGGCCTTGGAAAAACGAGTGGTGGGATAAAGAATGCAGGGAAGGGAAGCAAGCAGTAAGAAAGAAATTAAGAAATTGGAAAAGAGGAACAGCAAGTAATGAGGATTACAAGAGAGCACGCAAGAGGTACAAATTAGTATGCAAGGAGAAGAAGCAAAAGAAATGGATGGAAGAAGAACTAAAGATGAAAGGCATAAAGACGGAAGAAGAGGTATGGAAATACATAAATAGGGAAAGAAAGAAAAAAGTAGAAAGAGTGAGTAATAGAATTACTATGGAGGAATGGAGAAAGTACTTCAGTCAGCTGCTGGGTGGTGATGAAATCAGACAGGAAAAGAAAAAGAGTCAACACAGGGTGGGAGAAATAGAAGAGATAACAAGAGAAGAATTAGAACAACAACTGAGTAAACTGAAAAAGAAAAAGGCACCGGGGAGGGACGGTATACAGAATGAATCGTGGATATATGGAACTGAAAGGGAAGCTGACAGGCTGTTGGAGATAATGAATGGAGTGTGGAAGGGAGAGGGCTTCCCACAGGAGTGGAAAGAGGGGATAATATGCCCCATATATAAGAAAGGAGAAAGGGAAACAGCAAGCAATTACAGGGGGATCACGATGCTCAATACGGCATATAAGATATATGCAATGATTGTAGAAGAGAGATTGACGAAGGAATTGAAGGAGCGAGGTGTGATACCAGACGGACAGGCGGGATTTAGGAAAGGGAGAGGGACCATGGATAATGTATACATCTTGAATCACATAGTAGGGAATGAGATAAAAAAGAAGGGCGGCAAGGTGTATGCATTATTTGTGGACCTGAAGGCGGCCTTTGATAATGTAGCAAGAGAGGCACTGTGGGAATGCCTGAGAAAGAAAAGGATAAAGGAGCATCTGATATCAAAATTAGAAGAGATTTATGAAGAAACAATAAGTAGAGTGAGAGTTGGTGAAAGGGTGAGCGAAGGTTTTAATACGCATAAGGGAGTGAGACAAGGCTGCCCACTAAGCCCCAGCCTGTTTGCAGCATTTATTGGAGACATAGAGGAGATGTTCAGCAAGGCGCAGACGGGTGGGTTTGTGGTGGGCAAAGAAAAAGTGTGGTCCCTAGCCTACGCGGACGATTTGGTGGTGCTAGCGAGAGACGAGAAAGGGATGAAAGAAATGATAAGAAACATGGAGAAATATATGAGGAGGAAAAATCTGACAGTGAATGTGGAAAAGTCCAAGATGATGGTGTTTAGAAAAGGGGGTGGCAGGAGAAGAGTAATTGAGTGGAGATGGGAGAAGGAGAAAATTGAAGAAGTAAAAGAATTTAAATACCTAGGGTACGTGTTTAATGAGAGAAATACTGAAACAGCACACATGAGAGAGTTAGTAAAGAAAGCCAATAAAATACTAGGAGTGGTATGGGGAATAGGAGAGAGAAAATTTGGGCACGACTATAGAAGGAGAGTGATGATGTTTGATAGCCTAGTGAAAAGTGTGATGATGTATGGAGCGGAAATATGGGGATGGAGAGAGCAAGAAGGACTGGAAAGGGTGCAAGAAAAATATCTGAAATGGGTGCTAGGACTAGGTAGAGAGACCCCGGGCTATATAGTGATGGAGGAAACAAAGAGAGATGGAATAAGAATAGAAGCAGGAAAGAGAGCAATAAGTTTTGAGGAGAGAGTGATAGAGAGAGGAGAGTGCAGAATTCTGCAAGAGTGCCTCAAAGAAAAAAGAAAAGAAATAGGAAAGGGGGTGTGGAAAGAGAGGGAAGCATATCTAGAAAGAAACGGGTATGCAGGAGCGGAGATAGAAAGAATGAGAGAGAGAGGTAGAGTAATGACAGAGGAATTGGTCCAGAGAGATAGAGATGTGCAAAGGCAAGAAAGGAGAGCAAGAATTAGGGAGTCTAGGTACAATGGGAAATATGAAAAAATAATAACGGAAGAACTGCCAAAGTACCTAGGAAGAGAAAGTAGAAAAGAGAGAGTGACAATAGCAAGATTCAGATGTGGAAATGAAGAGAGAGATAATAAATTTTGGATGGAGGATAGGAATAGAGTATGCAGGATGTGTGGAGAAAACAAGGAGACAATAGAACACCTGCTGAACGAATGTTCAGAAATGAGAGAAAGGGACGAGTGTAGAGAAGAGATTTTAAATGAGGATGGAAGAGGGATAGATTGGATGAAGAAAGTGGAGGAGAGAAGAAGAGCAATATGTGGGGCGGGAAGCTGGTAATCGTTTTAGGGATTGGAATTTAATGGCTTTCTTTTTTTTTTTTTGTTTTTAGTTTGATTAGTATGATTCTTTTTTTTTTCTTTCTCTCTTTTTTTTAATTTATATTATGTACAATATTTGTATATTAATTATATATGTACTGGATTTTGATGATGTAAAATTTTGGAACCAATTTATAAACCCGTAAGGGTAATAAATATACATAATACTATATTATTTTCTGTATTGTCTGTAAGATTTTTATTTTGTTTCGAAGATTTTTTTTTTGTTTCATTTTTTTATCTCTGAGCTTTATGCCTTGCTTGCAATAAATAAATAACACAAACAAAATATATTTAAAAAAAATATAAAATCTTTGAGTTTTAATGTGGATAACGTAGATCCAGACTTGTCTAGATAGAGATTATATTTCACCTCAGATCAGCATACGGTGAAAGACAGATAGTCACCATAGTACTCCCAAAAAGCTTGGCAAGTGTCCTAATAGGAGAAGGAAAAATCAAAATAGGATCGATATACTGCAGAATCCTAAAAAGAAAGTGGAGAGATGCTATAGATGTTGGGAAGCAGGCCACCACGCAACTAATTGCAAGGGTCCAGATCGTCAAAGAACCTGGTGAACCTGGTGAACCCTGGTAAGTGGTCTGGAGTGGTCAGGACTCTAGCCTGAGATGCGGTAACCAACCCGTATGGATAGTAAGGGTGGTCAGGGCTAGCGAGAGCGGGAGAAATGGTCCTCCGATCATCAGGGGGTTGGGCGTGTGGTTAACAACAAGCACCATAAAACAAAACCTGTTATGAAACCTTCAATAATGCCTCGGAATGGACGGGAAATACGGCAACGACACAAGCAACGGAAAAGGGAGAACGATTGGAAAATTGCATCGTGGAATGTTGTAACTTTATCGAGGCCTGGTGGGTTGAGAACCTTAACGGACGCCCTAAAAATCGGCGGAATGGACATAACTGCTGTTCAAGAAACAAGGTGGCCTGGAAAGAACTTACTAACCAGTAAGGAGTACTCATTTTACTACAGTGGTAAAACGGGCGGCAAAAAGGAATTTGGAGTGGGTTTTATTGTCACAGGAAAGGCCAGAGAGGCAGTAATTGGTTTTAACCCAATAAGTGAACGATTATGCTCCATAAGGCTAAGAGGGAAATTTAGAAACGTCACCCTGATTAATGTCCACGCACCAACTGAGGACAAGGAAGAAAACGTGAAGGACCAATTTTACGAGGAACTGCAGAAAGCATATCGTGATGCGCCAGAAGGAGATATCAAAATCATCCTTGGTGATTTTAATGCTAAAGTGGGACACGAGGAGATATACCGACCGACAATCGGACTGCACAGTCTTCATGCTGAGACTAATGAAAACGGAAGTAGGATGATAGACTTTGCGACGACCAACAACATGGTAGTCAGTAGCACATATTTCCCACACAAAAATATTCACAAAGCCACATGGAAATCACCAGGTGGTAGAGTATTGAACCAGATAGACCATGTGATGATAGATGGGAGACACTGTTCAAATATCCTGGATGTAAGAGCCTGTCGAGGCCTCAATGTAGATTCGGATCATTATTTGGTAAGGGCGGTGCTTAGGGCTAGAATTGATTGTCAACGCACACAACAGCCGGCAGTTAAGAGATACGATCTGGAAAAATTCAAAACCGATGAGATGAAAGAGAGATTTCAGTACCAAATGCAGGAACGAATATCCAAACGGCCAGAAAACGCTCTAGTCAATGAAGCGTGGCAAAAGATCAAGCAGGACATCGAAGATACAGCAGCAGAGGTTGTGGGGTGGAAGAAGGGACAAAGGCGTAATAACTGGTTCGATGAAGAATGCAAGGAAGCTCTGACAGAGAAGAACAAAGCCAGAGAAAAAGTACTACAACGAAATACTAGAGCGAATGTAGAGGATTATCGAAACAAACGGAAAGTTGAGAAAAAACTCTTCCGAAGAAAGAAATCTGAAAAAGATGAAGAAGATTTCGCGGAAATAGAAAGAATGAGTAATGCCAACGAAACTCGGGGACTCTATCAAAAGGTCAGAAATGCGTGACTTGGCTACAAACAGCTGCCACTTCTGTGTAAGGATAAGGACGGCAGAGTAATCGGACACACAGAAAAGTGTATCAAGAGGTGGGGTCAGTACTTCAGGGACCTGCTCAACCAGAACACTCGCGTAGTCCAAGAGGAAAGTATAACGCCAACATCAACATCAATATTAGGGACTGAGCAAGTGGAGGAACCCACCTTAGAAGAAGTAGAGACTGCAGTGCGCAGGATCAAGAACAAAACGGCGCCAGGTGCAGATGGCATTCCAGGAGAATTGTTGAAGTATGGAGGTAGAGCCCTAATATCGTGCATGCATGATCTCATATTAAACATTTGGAGAACGGAAAAGCTACCGGATGAATGGAAGCTAGGGATAATATGCCCATTGTACAGAAAGGTGATAAGTTAGATTGTTCTAACTACAGGGGGATAACGCTGCTAAACATTGCATACAAGGTCTTTGCTAATGTGTTGTACCGTCGCTTACTACCATACGCAGAAGAGAATATCGGGGAATACCAGTGCGGTTTCCGCACAAACAGGTCAACCACAGACCAACTGTTTGGCATTAGGCAGATCCTGGAGAAATGTAATGAGTTCAATATCACGACACACCATCTATTCGTGGACTTCAGAGCAGCATACGACAGCGTTATAAGACACAAACTGTGGGGGATAATGACAAGTTTCGGATTCCCTGAAAAACTGACAGCCCTAACCAGAGCAACACTGTCTGAAGTATCGTCTGTAGTAAGAATACGAAACAAGTTGTCTGAGACTTTTATAACAGAGGAAGGACTACGACAGGGAGACCCACTGGCAACTTTACTGTTTAACATCGTACTAGAAAAGGCCGTTAGGAGTAGTGGAGTGGATACTAACGGCACTGTGTACTTTAAGTCAACACAACTATTGGCTTACGCAGACGACATTGATATAATTTGCAGAAGCGAACAGGCGACCAAAACTACTTACTCGCTGCTGGAGAAGGAAGCAAATAACCTAGGACTCACTGTCAACGTAAACAAAACGAAATACATGGTGGCTAACGAAACTCATCGGAAGGTAGGACCAACGCTAGAACTAGACGGAAAGCACTTTGACACAGTAGATACATTTGTGTACTTGGGCTCGCAACTGAGCAGCGTAAACCGGATGGGCGAGGAGATTAGAAGGCGGATAACTCTTGGTAACAGGTGCTATTATGGGCTACTTAAACTTTTTAGGTCCAAAACAATCCACCCCTAGCATAAGTGCACACTGTACAGGTCACTGATAAGACCGGTGGTAACCTATGGTGCAGAAGCATGGAGCTTAACACAGAGCGAAGAACAGGCTTTAAGTGTATTTGAGAGAAGAATGCTACGTGCAATATTTGGAGCGACTCAAGAACGAGGAATCTGGCGCCGAAGATATAATCACGAACTGTATCAGCTCTACAATCAACCAGATATTGTGAGTTTCATCAAGGTGGCAAGATTGAGATGGCTCGGACACATGCAGAGAATGGGTGATCATAGGGTTCCGAAAAAGTTGTTCAATGGCCAACCAGAGGGAAGGAGAAGGACCGGAAGGCCAAGAGGGAGATGGAAGGATGCGGTAACAACTGACCTACAAAAACTTCAAGTACGGGACTGGAGAACGTTGGCGAGTGATAGGTCCGCTTGGAGAAACATGCTGAAGGAGGCCCAGACCGGCAATCGGTTGTAGTGCCATTAAGAAGAAGAAGAAGATCGTCAAAGATTGTGCCTGAGATATGGTGAGGAAGGACACAAGGCAAAGGACTATAAGGAAGAACCACATTGTCTCATATGCAATATTAAGAGTCACCGAGCTGACACTGCATCGTGCCCTGCATACGGAAGAGCACTGACAGAGGCAAGACCGGAAAGATCACAACAAAAATCCAAATAGTGCAGATAAATATTACGAGTTGCCACGCTGCACACGACCTACTGATTGCTACGGCCCTAGAGATAAAAACGGATATTGCAATAATATGTGAGCCAAACAAAAAACTGGAAATCAATGCTAAATGGTTCACAGACGATCAAAAGGACACAACGATCTGGATTCAAAACCGAAACTCAGCCGTGGTAAATACCGGCTACGGACCAGGCTTCGTATGGGTAGATTTGGATGAACTCATAATATATAGCTACAATTTCTCACCCAACAAAAACATTGAACACCTATCAAAGTCCCTTGAAGTTCTAAGCCAGAGCATTGGGCATCAAAAAAAATGCCGATACCCTGTTTCAAGTGATGAAAAAGATATGTGATGCCTTGATCCAAGAAAGGTCATAAAAGTAACAAGTCAGTATACTGGTGGACCGACGAAATTTCTGACACGAGAGTTGCCTGCGTTGCTGCCAGAAGAAACTACCAACGCCAAAGAGCAAAACAAACATGCGAAGAAACAGTTAAACGGTTAAATCAAGAATATAAGCCAGCAAAAAAGGAGCTACGCCAACTCATAAACAAATCCAAACAAAATCACTGGGAAAAACTATGGGCGGATCTAAATAATCACACACAGTCGGCACGAGTGGTGTAGTGGTGACACTCGTGGTCTCATGTTAGAGCGCTAACTAACAAGTCTGGAGGTCTCGAGTTCTATCCCCAGTGTCGACCGCATTTATACCAGAAGACAAATCTGTAACTAATTAGCGCAATTTATAATAACATCTAGGTTTCTGGGCCTATAAATGAAAAATGTGGGCAAAATACAATTGGCCGCAGTGTTAATGCCCGGTATCCACATTGGACCAAACTTTAAACAAATAATCACACATAGGGAAACGCGTTCCAAGTATAACAAGGAACCTGAAATTTCAACCGAAAAATCTCCCAAAGACAATGGAAAGACCGCGTCAGGTAGCAGAGGTACTATTCCCAAAACATCCCCTTTCGAGTGGGTACAACCCGAAGCTGAAACTATGCCTCCTTTTACGGCAGAGGAACTATTGACCGCGACAAGCGTATAAAAAATGGCAGAGCAGCAAACCCAGATGGAATACCACCTGAGATCGTGAAGATAACCGCTAGTCACCAACCTAAATTCGTTTTAAATGTAATGAATAGCTTATTAACTGTCGGAAGCTTTCCAGCTAGATGGAATCAAGCAAGACTTGCACTCATTAGAAAAGGAGATAAACCATTAGGAAATCCAACATTTTATAGGCCTATTTTCCTATTGGATATGTCCGGCAAACTTTTGCTATCACGATTAAAGAGAGAAGTCGAGGAGGGAGTCGGACTGTCGGAAAAACAATATGGGTTTAGAGAATGTAGATCCGCTATCAACGTCCTAAGCGCCGTATTGGAGATTTCAAAATAGGCCAAACGTGGTACCCAGGGGACTAGGCACATGGGTGCTCTCGTGCTCAATGCCTTTAACAGTGCATCCTGGAAACATATTATGGACAGTTTGACAATAAGGGGGGCATATCCCCTTACCTACTACGAATAATAAGAAGCTACCTCAGTAGAAGAAACGTATTACTACTAGGAGACCCTAAAATAGAAGAACGACAAGTTAGTTGCGGTGTCTCTCAGGACTCAATTCCTCAATATGGAATGCGGAATGTGCTATACGACGGAGTATTAACAATGAAGCTACCTTTGGGGGCTACCATAATCGGCTTCGCGGGTGATATTGCACTATTTGTAACAGCGAGAACAGAACTAAAGCTGATGCAAACAGCAAACCATGCAATAGAATAGATCCGTGAGTGGATGAAATCGAAGAGCCTGAGCTTGGCGCCTGAAAAGACTGAAGCGGTCCTTCTCACAGGCCAAAGGCAACTTAGGCCCGTAAAATTTAGAGTGGAAAAGGTGATTATAATACCGAAGAAAAGCATAAAATACCTCGCAATAGTTATAGATAAATGGTTATCCTTTGCGGCGCATATAATCGAAGCGGCAGGAAAGGCAATGAAGACATTGGCAGCCATACATCAACTAATGCCCAACGTAGGGGTACCAAAGAACAGCTCACGTAGAGTACTTAGCTCCGTAGTTCAGTCTGTTATGTTGCATGGCGCTCCATTGTTGTGTAAAGAACTATAGAAAGAACGAAAATGGCACTACGTGCATGCAGCGCTTACCGTACAGTCTCAGGAGAAGCCGCTCAAGTTATCTCGGAAATAACCCCAATAGACCTGCCCGCAAAGATCGAAAAAATCGGCACGACTCTAGCAAGAAATCGACTCTAGAAAGAACGACTCTAATTATAGCAAGAAAGAAAAACAACTTGCCAGAGAAGAACTCATTGAGAAATGGCAAAGAAGATGGCTGTTAAGAGAATAAGGGCAATGGACCCAGCTGCTAATACCGTACATATCCTCCTGTCTAAATATAAAATATGGGGAAACTAGTTACCATCTTACACAGGTACTAACCAGCCACGGTTGCTTTAGGGATTACCTCCAAACCATTGGCAGAGCATCAGACGATTTATGTGTATACTGTGAAGAAACATACAGCGTCAGTCGCACCATCTTCCACTGTTGTCGATGTCAAACGGAAAGAGAAGAAGATGAAAGGATCATGGAAGAATCTATTGGTCCCAGAACAATAATTCAATATATACAGGGAAAGCAAACAGGAACGCCATACAGAAGCTAATTCATTAAATAATGACGAGATGCAAGCCCAAGAAAGACTTTCACAAAAAAAAAACCGGCCAAGTGCGAGTTGTGACTCGCGCACCGAGGGTTCCGTACAAACTTGTAAGTAAGGTATCTTTTTTTGTGGAGGACATAGCAAGCACATTCAGTTAACTTGACAAGTGGCCCTCCTGAATTCACGACCATCTTAGTACCGCTGCAAGCATAACCTCAAGATGTCGCTGTCGTACGATGGAATTCTACACTATATTTTATTACCATACATCCCGCATTCACTATGAGTGTTTAGGGGTTCTGGAACTTCACTATTTGTTTTTACTGCTCAATTTTGCCTGTATACCCATATACCCTGTATAAAGGTATACAGGGTATTTTTTTTTAAAAACGCGAATATTTTTAAACTTATAAAAAGAAAACTTTGTTTTAGTATTACACTAAAAACTAACTTATATTCAGATCTAACTATTTCTAGATCTAATATAAGCTAATATATTAACTATTTCTAGATCTATTTCGATGCTCTTAACATTCAGTTGTTCAATTCACTGCTTTTGGGCAATTGACTACCAAAAAATATAGGGCGAACGTGATTTAAGTATAGATAGATTATAAAGAAAAATTAGACGAAATATAATATATACAGGATGTTACGGGACTTGAGTATGTCGCATGTCGGTTATAAACAAGCAAAATTTAGACTTAATATATACCCTGTATATATTATGTATATAGAGCGTACGTGATGAAATGCATAACGAATATAAACAAAGAAAATTCAGAATAAATAGCTTGGTGCCGACACATACTTTTAAACCTTCGGACCTAACCGAGGAGGACTTAACTGTGTGCAACCCATATGCTTCTGCTGCCTGACAATACCACGCAACACAATTGTGTATTTTCATGTTTCTATATATACTGTATTTTGTCATTCAAGTTTCTAATAGTAAATTCGCATTTTTCTTTTAATTAAACTACATATTTATGGTTTTCAGATTTTTCCCTTTACATGTGCTGTAAGACACCGCTTCTTGCCAAATTTCATGATTCTAGGTCAACGGGAAGTACCCTATAGGTTTTGATTCCCTTGTAAAATCGCAAAATATGCGACTATATATTGACTTACAAGTTTGATTTTTCACAGCTGAAAGAGACCGCAGACCCGAGTATTTGATACAAATTTCAACGTATTACCTCTACGCGTTCCTGAGAAAATTGCTCTTGACAGACAGACAGACGGACGTACGGACAGACAGACAGACGGACAACAAAGTGATCCTATAAGGGTTCCGTTTTCGGTACGGAACCCTAAAAAGTAAGTAAACTAATTCTACAAGTCATCCGTCACTCCGAGGTTATGTGACAAGCGAAGCCCGAGTGTACGGATGCGTTCCAGGGGGGCACTTGCCTGGCCAGGTTAAGTTACCGCCAGCTACTACGAATTGAAAGAGGAGTCAGGCAAGGATATGTGTTGTCACCATTACTGTTTAACATTTACTATGAAGAGATTATAACAAGAGGAAGTGATAGGGATGAAGATCAATGGAAAGCCTATCAATAACATTAGGTACGCCGACGACACGGTACTAATAGAAAACCGACAACACATTCTTAACAAAATAGTAACAGCCAAGAGATTGTGAAAGCAGCGCTAGAAGAAGAAGTGATAGGGATAAAGAACAATGGAAAGTCTATCAATAACATTAGGTACGCCGACGACAAGGTACTAATAGAAAACTGACAACATATTCTAAACAAAATAGTAACAGCCAAGAGATTGTGAGAGCAGCGCTAGAAGAAGAAGTGATAGGGATAAAGATCAATGGAAAGCCTATCAATAACATTTGCTACGCCGACGATACGGTACTGATAGAAGACCGACAACACATTCTAAACAAAATAGTAACAGCCAAGAGATTGTGAAAACAGCGCTAGAAGAAGAATTGATAAGGATAAAGATCAATGGAAAGCCTATTAATAACATTAGGTACGTCGACAAGACAGTACTAATAGAAAACCGACAACACATTCTAAACAAAATAGTAACATCCAAAAGATTGTGAAAACAGCGCTAGAAGAAGAAGTGATAGGGATAAAGATCAATGGAAAGCCTATTAATAGCATTAGATACGCTGACGACACAGTACTAATAGAAAACCGACAACATATTCTAAACAAAAAAGTAACAGCTAAGAAGAAAACAGCTCTAAAAGAAGAAGAAGTGATAAGGATGAAGATCAATGAAAAGCTTATCAATAACATTAGGTACGCCAACGACACGGTACTAATAGAAGACCTACAACGCCTTCTAAACAAAGTAGTAACAGCCAGTGAAAAGATAGGTCTAACATTGAATCAAAAGAATACGCAATTCATGATTATCTTAAAGACATGTTGAGTTTGTGGGAATGTCTACATTCATGGTCGTCTCAAATTTCAATTCATGGTAGTCCATGGTGGTACCTAAGAACTAATGAACTCGATTGAAACCTGTACAGTGCTTCGGGCTATAGATAGTTTCTCTGTAGATACTCAAACTTGATTCAATATATCTACAAACATGCTACCTTGCATGTCATGCTGGAGGAGGATTGAGTTACGGGAGAAATACCGCTTAGAAGGGGCGTCGGACAAGGCGATACCATCTCACCCAAACTTTTTACCCTAGCGTTGGAGAACGTGTTCGTTGATGAAATGATGAAATCGTTGTTGATGAAATCTTTTTTAGGAGCGAAAGGGAGACGACATCGATGGAAGCCGTCTTAATCGCCTACGCTTCGCCGACGATTTTGTACTTACCAGCAGCGACCCAGATGAACTAGGGATAATGCTACGTGATCTCGCTGAACTCTTCCGAGCGGTGAGGCTGAAAATGAATCTTGAGCAAACTAAAATCATGAGTCCGAGCAATATAATGGACACGGTAATCACTTTACTCTTGAGAAAGTCGATGTATATCTGAGACACAATATCAAGTTGGGACAGGACAGTCATACAGCCGAAATCACCGGACATATCGGTTTGATCTGGGCGGCGTGTTTCAGGCTCAGCTACATTCTCCAAGAACCACGCATCCCTATAAATCTCAGGAGATTTAGTGGACTAAGACTCATGCATCTTGCCGGTCGCAACGTATGGGCTCAAGACTGTAACTCTAACGATGTCTTCTTCTTCTGCCTTCAAGTGTTAGGCATTACTTCTTGTTCCGAACTTCACTTGATTATGGCCATCTTTTCTTCAGTCGACCTACGTCTTTGCGTCCACTGGATGGTATTTTAGGAGTCGTTTCGGTATTCGTTCTTCTTCCTTCCGGTTAATGTGTTGTCTCCATTTATCTGAATATTCTTCAATCTTGTCGTTTACGCTGAAAATTTATAATTCCTCTCTTATTTCCTCGTTTCTTATTCTGTCAGTTCTAGTGCATCCCTTAACGCTTCTAAGGAATCTCATTTCGGCTGCCTGTATTTTGGATCTGTCCTTTGCATTCATTATCCACGATTCACTTCCGTAAGTAAGTACAGGGACGGCCATGGTCTTGTAAAATTTTAGTCTTGTCTCCTGTCTCGTTTTATGTTTTAAAGTTCTGTTGATTCTTTCGCAAATTGCCTGAAATTTGTGAACTTTATTCGGCTATAAACCGGCCTATAATCTAACGATGTACAGCGCAAATCGACTTAGAGTCTGCCAGCAAGCGATACTGGGAATCAGCCTCAGAGACAAAATTCGAAAAGAAGTCCTGTATGTCTAGCCTTACCTATCTAGTCTTGTCAAATTTTATTTCTGTTTACCTTCGCCGACATAGTGGATGTAAGGGTATACTCCAATAAAGACAAAATCGTTGGAAATGAAACAGGAAAGGACTAGGAAATATGGATGTAAACAAGCCACCAAATATGATAACGAAAACTCACAGATGCAGTACTATTATCATCTAATGGAAAGACATATTACGACCTTCTAAGGATGATTAAAAACCAGGTCGATCCAGAAATCTCAGGAGCCACTATCACAGGAGTTAGACCAACTAGAAACTGTGAATTACATTTGGAAGTTACTGAAAGAAAGTCTGAAAGCCAAAAATTGCGGGGGATAGAGATCCGCGCCAAAATTCAAGCGTCACTGTTAATATTGGAGACCTAGACTTAGTCGCCACAAACGAGGAAATAATTGTAATAATACAAGGCAAAACCATCAGAATTTCGAACCAGAAACTATTACTATATATGATGGTATTTGCGTGATATAGACTGTGACAATACAATAGCCCAAAGACGGACAGGCTGGGTGAAGTGGAATTCTAAAAAGACCAAGGAAAATTGGCATAAATTTTTGGAACAAAGAAAGCTTACAGCCAAGATAATTCGAGAAACCAAACGGTCTTTCACACAAAACCAACTAACCCAAATCGAAGAGAGCTTTGCTAAGAATAACTTCAGAGATTTCTTTGGAACCTCCAAGAAGCAATGGAAAACCATTAAAACCTTCAGACCGGCATATGGAGAGACCTAGGTGAAGACTAAGTCGCTCCTACAAAAACAAGCAAAATAACTCTCAGAGGACAGGATAAAAGTTGGCTGGATACATTGTCGTGTAAGGAAAAGACTCCAATTGACGAAATGCCACAGATACTATAAAATAGCGAATCATGCATCAATGAGCCAGATCACGCCAGATGACCAAATCATTTATTATTAAATCATTTATTGTCCTCCATACAAAGAAATATACAATCTGATTAAATTACAAATTAAAAATATTACACATTAAATACAAATTTACAGAAATGGAACTGAATGGAGAACAAAAGGACTTATTCAAGAAATTAACAAGAATTTCTCAATCTTCCATAAGCCCTTTTTGTTATCTTCAGGTAAACCTTACACCGACTAACATAGAAACCATCTAATCCGGTGATTTCCAACGTGGGGCCCACGCCCCACAGGGGGGGCAATTTGATTGTTAAGGGGGGCAATTTGAATATGAACTCGACACGAGGTTAACCATTTTTCTCCGAGCCATTTAAATGCAATGCTAGATTTCGGTGCCAAAGTTGAAAGAAAAAAGCAAATTCTTAAATAATTGCTTCCAATAAATATTATAAATTCGTTTGACGAGGTCAAACTATCTCTATATCAAACCTCCTTTCGGCAGACTGCAGGCTCCGCGGGGACCCCCGGGACGCTTTAAACCCTTTAAACCCCCGGACGTTTTGGGTTCATACCCAAATTAAATTTGGGTTCATATCCGCTGTCCACGATAAGCGGTTCTCTTTTTGTATTTTATGCCGACAATACTTGATCAACGAATCATTGAAACAAGGTCGCATTGAGCCTCATTTGAAGGTGAAACATAGTGCTCATATTAATTCAGATTTAAATTACTTTCAAATTTTAAACCTTTCGCCCCGAATGGTACACATATGCCCCACCAAAATTTAAAATCACCCGAAAATTGAATTCCAAATAGTACTCGTATGGAAAATTTACCTGCCATTAGTTTAGCATATTATATGTACCAAGACAAATATTGTAGTACTGGAACATAATAGATGAGACCAGACAAACAGATAAGACTAGACAAGGCAAGACCAGACAATACCGAATATATATGATTGACAAGATTGTACAAATCTGTACAAGACAATAATACACTGAAGAATACTAGACAGTCTGTACAAGAGCAGACAAGTCTCGATAAGACTAGTAAATATTTAACATAATTCTTCAAAAATGGATCAAATTGAATCAACTTCGAGAGACAGTGTGGTAATATTGATAACTTACGTAAAATATATTGATAAAGGACATTTTGCTGAAGAAATGTTGTTCTGTAAAAGATTAGAAAGCACGACCTCCAAGATGTCAACAATAGATGTCAATGATACATAGATATCAATAACATACCAATGAAAAATATATCCTAATATGATGGGCAAGAAAAATGGCTGCTTAAAATTGTTGAAAGATGAGAATCCAGAACTGATGCTTGTGCATTGTGTTATTCAAAGGGAAAGCTTGGTAGCTAAAAACATCTCGCCTGTTCTAAATGTAGTAGTACTACATCCAGCAATAAAGTGTATCAATGCTATTAAAGCTAATGCCAAATGTGAGCATCTCTTCAAGGTATTTTGTGAAGAACAAAACGCAGACCATGTGGAACTTTTACTTCACACTGAAGTCAGATGGCTCTCTAAAAAAATATGTATATGGGGTATGGGGTATGGGTATGGGGTATGGGGCTTAGGTGGGGCATGGCACAAAAAAGGTTGGGAAACGCTGATCTAATCGGTCCAAGAACTCAAGGAAGCTTTGGCGCATGCGATGCGTACGACATGGCTAAGAAGAAATTACTTTCAAATCATTCTAGTCGTTTCAATGAGATGCCGTGCAGCTTCTGACTTGCTGATTGGTACATACTACTTCTAAGTGAAGCTAACAAAAACTTGATCGGTAACCCTAACTGGTTCACGGATAGTCAAAAAGACACGAACCCTTAATCCTAAGATACCTACCTGTCTTAAAATCAATAACTTGACCAGGTTTTGTGCAGGTTCTATTTCAGCAGGTGGGTTGAGTTGAGTTAAGTTGCATTATATATAGCTGCTACTTGTCTGTCTAGTCTTGTCTACCTAGTATTATTTGTCTAGACTTGTCTGTCTAGTCTTGTCTGTCTAGTCCTGTCTGTCTAGTATTGTCTCTCTAGTCTTGTCTGTCAAGTCTTGTCTGTCTAGTCTTGTCTGTCTAGTCTCGTCTGTCTAGTCTCGTCTGTCTAGTCTCGTCTGTCTAGTCTTGTCTATATAGTCTTGTCCATATAGTCTTGTCTATCTAGTCTTGTATTGTCTATCGAGACTTGTCTATTTTGACTTGTCTGCCTAGTGTGATCTGTCTGGTCTTGTGTGTCTAGACTACACTGTCTAGTCCTGTCTGTCTATTGTATCTAGATAAGATAAAACAAGGGAAGAAAATATGTTTAATTGATTGTTAACCCTCGAGTGTCAAACTTAGTTTTCAGCGATGGATTCATCCTGTAAATATTAGTTGGTAAGCATAATCTTGGGAAGCAGTTGGGAGAAATAATCTAGTTAAGTAGATTATATTTTTCTCAGAAAACCTAGAAGTTTTCAATACGATAACTTTTGAACTGTTTGTCACATCGACTTCTAGTTTTCATCAATGAGTTCGGCGTCCCATAATTAGTCCAAAGACATATAAAACTTTGCTAGAAAGCTTAAACGCTAGAAAAAAGAACGGTCAACATAAATACTACGACTAATAAGATTATCGAAACTAATGTTAAAACTGTCGAATGAAATGTCAAAAGTGTCGACATAAATGTCAATACTGTCGAAATAAATGTCAAGACATTCGAAAGAAAGGTCAAAACTGCCGAAATAAAAGTCAAAACTGTCGGAATAAATGTCAATACAGTCGAAAGAAATATCAATCCTGTCGAAATAAATGTCAAAACTGTCTAAATAAATATCAGAACTATCGAAATAAATTAATATAAATCAGATTTAAAAAAAACGATGAAATGTAGTGGCTTCCTATTCTTGAATTATCTAGCCTAATACCATCTATTCTATAGACTCCCTGTAATTCATAAAGCTATATTATCAGTTAATTCTCTAAGTGATATTAGTAATTAAGATTGGCAGATTTGCAACTATTCTGCGCAATAATTCGAAACTATTTTCTCCGAAGTTGTGTTACTGTTTGAACAAGGCGTACGAGTATCTATTACATTGTACCTATACTTATTATGTGATTTATGTCCAAAATCCAAAAAGAGGTTATATATATATATATATATATATATATATATATATATATATCCTCATGAGATATATATATGAGATGAGATATATATATATATATATATATATATATAAGAGGTTATATTTGAAATGGAACTGGTGACGATAGTTCAATGAAAGAACAAACTGTTTAAATTTGTTACTAGTTACTAATTTGGGCGATTTGAATTTTATTTAGACAATTTCGCCATCATCAGTCTACAAAGAAAGAAGAAAAGCAGTTAGCTTAGCGGTTAGTTAAGCGAGAAACATGTAATATTTTTTTACAGCTTACCCCAAGTAACATTGTTTTAGCAAGATTGTAAGCATTAAAATTGTAGAGTTGGAATTAAAATTCATTTATGATGAAGAATATTTATGACATTATTATTATGTTGAAAAATTTAAAAAAATGAAATTGAAAAGCTCGATTAAACAGGCCAACGTACAGGCAACCTGACTTATTAATGAAGCGTATGATACGCAAAAGACCTTTTTAACGCATTGTATGCTTAATTTGAAAACAGTAGTGTGTGTCGTGAATAGCAAATTTTATAAATCGAATGAAAAATAAAGAATGACAGTCAGTTTTCTTCAAAAAATGATTGTTCAGAATGTGATAATTTTATTAACCAGAGCTTCCTTAAATTTACATGTAGTCCTTTACATGTTATTATACTAACCACAGATCTGGGTATAGTGGGGGTTGTCATTGAGACAGAAACATGTTGTAGCTATTAGTTTGTCTAGATTACGTCAGTTGGTAGATGCAGTCGAGATGATTAGTGCGGTCAACGGTGAACACCGCAAATTAAATCTGGATTAATCTGTAGCGAGTTTGGTGGTTGCAAAATTAGCCCTATTTTTATTAAAATAAAAAAAAATTATTACTATCTAATCTTACTATAGACTCTTTGTGACACGCACTACCAAGTCATGTTAGTAAATAGTTGAGGGGGTGAGACAGAGACGTACTCTATGTATCACTTTATCTTGATTAAGTCAGTTGGAAGGATGTAGTCGAGATGATTAGTGCGGTCAACGGTGAATATCGCAAATTAAGTCCGGATTAGTAAATAGTTGGGAGGGTGAGACAGCTACGTGTTATCTGACCACCTGCAAGGAATCCTGCAGTATAGTAATAGATTAGATTATGTTGTTTTTGTATTATTATCCACCACCTGCAAGGGATTCTGCAACCCAGCAGTAGATTAAGTTGTTTGTTGCATAGTTATTTATCAATTGCATGGGAACTTGTAACTCAGCAATAGATAAGAATTAAGTCATTTTATAAATACGTCTTAATTAGAAAAGAAATCATAACATATTTAACATACCATCAAGTTAGTTAGACTTAAAATTAATTATCTCTGTATCATTAACAGTTAGATTTTCAATAAAGTTTTAATTTATATAATTTTTTAAACATTTTATTCTTATCGAGAAATAAAATTGACGTTTTGTAACTATCAGTTTGTTGTGATTAAGTCAAATGATATGATGCAGTCTAAATAGTTAATGAATAGTGCAAATTGAGTCCGGACTAATCCGTTGCTAAATAGATAGATAACAAACAGATAGATAACAAATAGATAGATAGCAAATAGATAGATAATAAATAGATAGATAACAAATAGATAGATAACAAATATGTAGATAACAAATAGATAGATAACAAATAGATAGATAACAAATAGATAGATAACAAATAGATAGATAACAAATAAATAGACATATAGATAGATAACAAATATTATAAATAGCAATATAGATGTATTAAAGATTATTATTAGTGTAGCATTAATATAAGGAGTGGGGTTTGTTGTGATAGTAAGACGTGTAGTGGGTATCAGTTTGTTTTGATTAAGCCAGTTGGAAGGTTGCAGTCGAAGCGATTAGTGCGGCGAACGGTGAACAGTGCAAATTGTGTCCGGATTAATCCGCTGAGAAATTAGTGCGATCGTACGTGAAATTAATACCAATGTTCAGTGCAAAACCTCTCGGATTCAAAAAAGGAAATCAGAACGACACGGTGAGTTTAATATTTTTAATGAACTTCTTGTCTAATTTGTTATTGATGAAACCATACTAATTATAGTGAGAGAGAGAGAGAGAGAGAGAATATATTTATTGCATACTTTATACAAAGGGCTATCGACTAATTATAGATTAATAGAAATTTAATTAAAAGAAATTTTAAACATACTAATTATTTTCAGGCTGAATATATAAATATATTCAACCTGTTCGTATATACTATTACTAACAATAAGACTACAAAACAAATCCCATGTTGAAACAACTACTTCCCTGGCTAATACCACGCGGGATATTGAATTATACAACAGACAATTATATGCTCCAATTTCTTCTGTAATTGTAAGCTTAAGTCTGAATGAATCTTGAATTATTGACAAATTACAAAAATTTGAACAGCACGACAAAACTAAATCATTAGAACTAGACTGAATAGACAAAACAAGACTTTAATAAACTTTATAAAAGTATAAAATATAAACAAAACAAAACTTTATTAGTGTATGAGATGTACAATTTACATAACTCACATACAATTCACATGCAAGTATCCTCCAATAACAGAATCGTAGGTTTCTTTCTAAATATTTTATATGAACTTTTTATTTCTTATATTTTATATTGTTATATTTCTATTTACTTTATTTATTTATTACCGAAAATACACAAGTATAATAAATAATACACAAGTATACATGTATACAATGTATAAAAACACACAAAACGACAAAAAGAAAATAAAAGTACAAAAAGAGAAATTTAAATAAAAAGAAAAGTTATATGCAAAAATAACATAAAAATGAAATATACTTTATTTTTCCCCTTCTCTATGCAAACACACATTCATACCAATAACAATCCCAAATTTTCTGCAATACAACTGAAGGACTTCCCTTATCCATTTTCTAATCTTTTTCCTAATACTTTTATTTGAAAAAGTCAGTTTCGTGTTTTATGGCTTTATAATATAATAAATACTTTTATAATAAATACATTTTTTAACATTACGGTTTTATTTATAGATTTGCCCGAATATTTATTATATGATTAATTCCACTCTTCATAGTGGTATAGCTTTAAGCTTAGCATAAAATTCTCGCTAATGTTTGGAGGGCTATTATTGTTTTTAGCTCATATCTTATTTATAATCCTGTTTTGAATAATACTGAGAGGTTTTGTTATATTTATTTATTCAACCAGATAAGTACATATGCAGATATAAGAAATATTCATACAATATTAACTCCTATAGAGGTAATTACAAATTACCTGTACATAGGCCTGGTATATATAAAACATAACAAAAAAGTTGGTAGATATAAACATTTTCAAAGTAAAATAACAACGGCAGTTCATATATTTATCTTAAAATAAATATCTAGTCTATTAAATCATTAATTGTTTTAGCCTTAACTATATGAAACGACATTTTAAATAGGTTTTTAAAAAATTAAACAACTTATGTGATTTGTTTCACTTGATATTTTATTCATTAGTGTTGGTGATTGTTGGTGAAACTAGTAATCAATAAAATATCAAGTGAAACAAATCACATAAGTTGTTTAATTTTTTAAAAACCTATTTATCTAGTATATGTTCTCCCTGACCCTGCTTTTAATTTGAAGTTTAATATTACATTTGCTATATTTTAAGACCTTTAAGGTATTTGACAGCTTGTTGAAGTTTTTGTACGCTACTACAATGCTATTTTTTGAACATACTCTTTTTACTCTGTCCGTCCGTCTGTCTGTCTGTCAAGACCATTTTTCTCAGGAACGCGAAGAGATAACAAGTTGAACTTTGTACCAGATACTTGGGTCTGTGGTCTCTTTCAGCTGTGAAAAAATTAAACTTGTAAGTCAACGCGATCAAAAGATATGACCGTTTATGTCGCATATTTTGCGATTTCACAAGGGAATCAAAACCTATAGGGTACTTCCCGTTGACCTAGAATAATGAAATTTGTCAAGAAGCGGTGTCTTACAGCACATGTAAAGGGAAACATCTGAAAACCGTAAATATGTAGTTTAATTACAAGAAAATGCGAATTTACTATTAGAAACTTATGAAAATACACTAATGTTGTCGTAGTGGTATTGTCAGGCTCCAGAAGCATATGGGTTGCATACATTTAAGTCCTCCTCGGTTAGGTCCGAAGGTTAAAAAGTATGTGTTGGCACCAAGCTGTTTATTCTGAATTTTCTTTGTTTATATTCGTTATGCATTTCATCACGTACGCTCTATATACATAATATATACAGGGTATATATTATGTCTAAATTTTGCTTGTTTATAACCGACATGCGACATACTCAAGTCCCGTAACATCCTGTATATATTATATTTCGTCTAATTTTTCTTTATAATCTACATATACTTAAATCACGTACGCCCTATATTTTTTGGTAGTCAATTGCCCAAAAGCAGTCAATTGAACAACTGAATGTTAAGACTATCGAAATAGATCTAGAAATAGTTAATATATTAGTTTATATTAGATCTAGAAATTGTTAGATCTTAATATAAGTTAGTGAATAAGTGTAATACTAAAATAAAGTTTGCTTTTTAAGTTTAAAAATATTCGCGTTATTTAAAAAAAAATACCCTCTATACCTTTATACAGGGTATATAGGTATACAGGCAAAATTGAGCAGTAAAAACAAATAGTGAAGTTCCAGAACCCCTAAACGCTCATAGTGAATGGGGGATGTATGGTAATAAAATATAGGGTAGAATTCCATAGTACGACAGCGACATCTTGAGGTTATGCTTGCAGCGGTACTAAGATGGTCGTGATTTCAGGAGGGCCACTTGTGAAGTTAAATGATTGTGCTTGCTACGTACTCCACAAAAAAAAAAATACCTTACTTACAAGTTTGTACGGAACCCTCACAACTCGCACTTGGCCGGTTTTTTTTAATTTTATGATAATATTAGGAACCTTTTTTGGTTTAGGTTTTCTATAATTGGCAGCTTGTGCATAAGTTACCTTATTCTCACTTTTTGTTTTCAGCATTTCTTGTAGTAGTTTATTCTTTTCTTTCGTTTCAATATTTAATTGTCGAGTAACGCATTCTCTATTTTGAGGTTTCATTTTCGACATAGTTGGTGTCTGTATCTTTATAGAGTGATGTATAGCACTTTCCGCTCTCTGTTGCAGTTTTATCTGAGCTATCTATATATATATATATATATATATATATATATATATATATATATATATATATATATATATATATATATATATATGTATAGAGCTATCTATATATAAGTATCTGGCACTCTCACTTAATACACATCCATCCAATTTTGAGGTTGGGATTGTCTGATTGCATTCTTGACAAATTACTAAAGTTTCACTAATGTATTTCGTACCATATATTTTAAAAAACTCAATGTTGTGGTAGAAACTTTCACAAATTAAACACACTACCGACTAAGTGATATACTCTGATACCGACTAAGTGATACTCTTCGAGTACGATGACATTTATAAAAAATTTCTACCTCTTTGACAGGCGGCAAACTTCGACCAAATAAATCACTAGTTTATTGACTTCTTCAAGACAATCCCCTAACTTTGATGAAATTTCCCTTGAAGAATTCCTTTCTGTCCTCTTCAATGGTAAAAATTCTTCCCCTGGGTCCGATTTAGTCACCAAATACCTCATCAGCAGACATCTTCATAACAAAAAATTTCCTCCAGGAAAGTCAGCACAATAAGGGAAACAGAAGTCCGTATTTTTTATCATTTGTATGTCATTGCAGTCTTTCGGTTAGAAAATATCAAAGTTTTATATTCAAGAAAAGTGCTTAGTTTATATATGACGATCTCAATATTTCTATTTTTTCTTAACTCTTTAATCTCATTAAGTAATCAATATCTATGTTACGGTAAAAGTACAAAATCGGCAAATGTAAACATTTACCGGTATATGTATACATCTACCAATTTGATAGATAAATGTGAGTTTACATCTGAGATCTACTTTATATATCTACTTTTACCGGAAAATGTATACTTTTCGTTGTGTTACAATATAACGCGTATTACAATAACGCGTGTTACAATATAACGCGTATCTTCTTGGACTGCCCATATTGTGTATGTTAATGTAAACCTCTAACAATTGCCAACAACATTATGCATATGTACACATTTTCCGGAAATAATTGGTAAATTTAAGTTGAACTCACATTTACCAACCAAGAAGGTAAATGTGTACACATGCATTGCCCTCAACAAAACACTTGATAGCGTCTGGCATGACGGCCTTTTGCTCAAAAGTCTCTAATCAATGTCCCTCCTTACCTGATCCACAAAACTAAAAACTTCCTTTTCAGCAGATCCTCAAAAGTGAAAATCAACTTCATCTCATCTCCCGCATTTTCCCCTCTGCAAGGTCTAAACTGACTCTCCACTTTCCTCTCTTCTATGCAATATTTACTGTTATGACATTTACAACTTCGAGCCACTAGACAAATCCCACATTGCCTTATCATCCTACATACTACAATACGCTGACGACACTGTTTTCCCACAGCAACAACCTCAAATCCAACATCGACCTACTCCAAAACCTTACCAACAAAACCCATACATGGTTCAACTTGTGGAGATTATCCCCAAATACTTCCAAATGCCAATTCCTCATCCCAAACCCCAAAATGCTGCCCTCATATACTGCCCTCCAGCGGCATGCATTAAATATCTGGGACTAACTTTAGACTCTGAACACAAATTCATAATAGATGTCAACTCACATAAGTCCCAAATAATTAAACGCTGCAAAACTTCAAAGCTTTAACATGCGGCAACTAGGGCATTTTAGCAAAGACCGGCGATAATTGTGTACATTTACCAATCTACGTACTTTTACCGTAACATATATACCAAGGTATTTACATAAATTTACTCTCTTAATTTTAGTGTTGTCAGTGTATACTGTAATATTTCTTGGTAAACTGTCACTATAACAACAACATGTTATATAGCCTGTTGCAGACACATTTAGCAACAATTGATTGATATTTAACCAAGTATAAACTCTATCCAATCTATTATTCATAGTATTTTGTACTTCCATCCCGGTATTGCCTTAGCATAATAAGATACTAAACAGTTATCCTCAACTTTATTAAAAATAGCATTGTGGTATATATATATATATATATATATATATATATATATATATATATATATATATGTATACACACATATTATAAAGAGTAATGGCCCTAGAATAGTACCTTGAGATATCACAATTTTAACCATCACTTCATTACTAAGACAATCCCTATTAAAACCCGGGTACCCGGATCCGGGTATACCCGGGTATATGAAATTTTTAGTACCCGGGTACTATTTCATTGTCGGACCCGGGTACCCACTTTGATCAAAGAATTCATCAAAATTTTCGGAAAATTATTACTAATTGTAAGTAGCACCTTAAAAATAATATTAGCAAATTTGCACTACAAAGAATTAAAATATCTCTAAAGAAGGCGTTGAGTTTCTTACAAAATGCAGTAAACTTGAGGTTAGGTTTGGGTATGTCGCCATGTTTTGTTAATATTTCGTTGGAGTTCGATTAAAATATTGTTCGGTGAACGGTGAGTTAAAATTTGAATTAAATATTATTATTAAAATTGAATTAAATATTATTAATAAAAAATTGTATGTAGTGGATAAGCTATAAAATTTTACCAAACGATGGTTTAGTTTTCGTAGGCACAATGGATAGACCTATTTCCGGAGTATTGAAATATTTTATCAAAAATACAGAATAAGGAATTAATGTTTAATTTGTCCAAAAAGATTAACCTATATAGGCTCTTCAATCAGTGTTTTATTAAAACATTTAGGTAAAGTAAATAAAATAAAGATCGAACAACAGAACTTTGCGTGCGAAAAATATGTGCCATTGACATCGTCTTCTCAACCTGAATCTGAACAAAGTTCAAGCCTAGTTCCAATAAGACCGCGAATAACAATTTTTTTTCGACTTTGTACTAAAATTTACTAAATCATGGCACGCTTTCTGGCACAAGCCGGTATTTTTATTCGGGCCATCATACGTAGTAAATTCATCCGAGAAGCTTTTCATTATAAACAGCTAACTCTACCGAAAAGCGAAGGCAGGACAATGGAACTAGTTCCTAATTAGTTTATGAGAACAGACTGTTTAACTGTGTGACTGATTGTACTATTAGGAGACTTACTATTAGGAGAAGTGAAGGAGACTTATTGACATACTTATTATAAGAAAATAGTATATTTTTCTGCAAAAATTGCATATACCCGGGTATATGAAAAAATAATACCCGATACCCAGGTATTAAAAAAAGTCGGGTACGCGAAAACCCTAATCTCTATATCTAACTACATGTGTTCGATCACATAAAGTATAGAATTAAATTGTTAGCAATGCCTCTAATACCATATTTCTCTAATTTATCTATTAAGGTGGAATGATTAACCGTGTCGAAAGCTTTAGCTAAATCTAGAAAAGCAAAAATTTTGCGTATATCAGCGTTAATACGTAAGTACCGCAAACCCATATTCCCAATGTTAACCTCGAAATTCAAAATTATATTTCCTCTCTAAATTCTGACGACATGAGCTCGATATGATACAATATTAAAACATTCTTTCAACCAAACCCCATTGCCTTCCAAGTTTTACCGCCAAGTCCTTGCGCCCTTCATTCTAAAACTCAAAATCAAAATTAAAAGACGTTATAAAGAGACTACATACAGACAGAAAATCCCGACATCAAAACTGAAATAAACAGACTGAACAAAAACATTCATCGACTAATCGTACAGTCGCTAGAACGCTCCCATCTCTGGCTCACTGCTTGCGAGGAGGAATTTAAAAAGAACAAGGAAAAATTTACTGGACAAAGATAAAAAAATTATCGAAATGTAAACCGTCCTCACAAATTTCAGACCTATACTCAATAATACAACCTACTCCAGTGACTCAAACAAAGCTCTACTTTTCGCAGAGCACTTCAAAAAATCGTTTTCACCTTTAGACTCCCCTGACTTTGACTAACATAATTTCGACCGAATAAATCACTGGTTGACTGACTTCTTCAAGACAATCCCCCTCGATAACTTTGATAAAATTACCCTTGAAGAATTCCTTTCTGCCCTCTTCCATGGTAAAAATTCCCCCCCCCCCCCCCCCTGGGACCGATTTAGTCACCAAATACTCGTCAGATTCTCTCCGCAGACATACACTCCTTCATATCAAAAAATTTCAACTTCTGTCTCTTGAAACACGAATTTCCAAGTTGCTGGAAATTCAGCCCAATTGTCACAATCCCTAAACCCGGACAAAATAAATCCTTCCCCGCAGTTATCATCCAATCTCCCTCTTCCCTGTCCTTGGAAAAAATCCTTGCACATATCCTTTAAACCCGATTATTGAATTCCGTCTCTGACCACATCACGGAATATCAATTCAGTTTCAAGCCCTCCCATTCCACTATCCAACCTCTATTTATCCTAATCAACAACATCCAATACTCATACCTCCAAAATAAAGCATCCGCAGCCCTCAACAAAATATTTGATAGCGTCTGGCATGCTGGGCTTATGTTCAAAATGGCTCTTATCAATTTCCCTCCTTACCTGTTCCACAAAACTAAAAGCTACCTTTTCAACAGATCCTCAAAAGTGAAAATCAACTCCATCTCATCTCCTGCATTTTCCCCTCTGCAAGGTCTCCACTGACTCACAACTTTTCCCTCTTCTCCGCAACATTTACTGTTATGACATTTACAACTTCGAGCCACTAGACAAATCCCACATTGCCTTATCATCCTACATATTACAATACGCTGACGACACTGTTTTCCCACAGCAACATCCTCAAATTCAACATCGACCTACTACAAAACCTTACCAACAAAACCCATACATGGTTCAACCTGTGGAGATTATACCCAAATCCATCCAAATGCCAATTTCTTATCCCAAACCACAAAATATCCTTGAATACATCTCACATCCACACATGCTCCACCGACATACTGCCCTCCAGCGGCATGCATTAAATATCTGGGACTAACTTAAACACAAATTCATAATATGTGTGAGTTGGCACATAAGTCCCAAATAATTAAACGCTGCAAAACTTCAGTGCTTTAACATGCGGCAACCAGGGCATTTCAGCAAAGACCGCCGATAAATGTGTACATTTACCAATCTACGTACTTTTGCCGTAACATTTATACGAAGGTATTTATATAAATTTACTCTCTTAATTTTAGTGTTGTAAGTGTATACTGTAATATTTCTTGATCTGTCTGTCACTATAACAACAACATGTTATATAGACTGTTTGAGACACATTTAGCAACAATTGATTGATATTTAACCAAGTACAAACTCTATCCAATCTATTATTCATAGAATTTTGTACTTCCATCCCGATATGACCTTAGCATAATAAGATAGTAAACAGTTATCCTCAACTTTATTAAAAATATCATTGTGGTATATATATATATATATATATATATATATATATATATATATATATATATTATAAAGAGTAATGGCCCCAGAATAGTACCTTGAAGTATCACAATTTTAACCATCACTTCATTACTAAGACAATCCCTATATCTAACTACCTGTGTTCGATCACATAAAGTCTTTAATTAAATTGTTAGCAATGCCTCTAATACCATATTTCTCTAATTTGTCTTTTAAGGTGGAATGAATAACCGTGTCGAAAGCTTCAGCTAAATCTAGAAAAGCAAAAATGGTGCGTTTATCAGAATTCAGTTTTTCATAAATGTAATTTCTAAATAAATGAACATCTCGTTTTTAGAAAACCAAATTGTTTCGTCGATATTAAGTTAATCTTTATAATAAAATCATAGATTCTTTCGATCCGACCACATAGCTATCTCCTTCTCATTACTCTTTGACTACGCTCCTCTCCCTCAAATATTTGTCCCTGCTTCTAACCTAAAGAAAACCCGGTACTTACGTACTAACGCTTCCGCAGCTACAGATTTGAACAAAATGAATGATTCGATTAGGTTATAACGGAGCAGATAAAACCAGACCACATATCGCGCGGTAGCGCGACCTTTCGCTGCGGTGGCGTTAATACGTAAGTACCGAAAACCCATATTCCCAATGTTAACCTCGAAATTCAAAATTATATTTCCTCTCTAAAATCTGACGACATGAACTCGATATGATTCAATATTAAAACAATCTCCCCCATTGCCTTCCAAGTTTTACCACCAACCCCTTGCGCCCTTCATCCTAAAACTCAAAATCAAAGTTAATAGACATTATGCAGAGAGTACATACAGACAGAAAACCCCGACATCAAAACTGAAATAAACAGACTAAACAAAAACATTCAACAACTTATCGTACAGTTACGCTCCCATTGTTGGCTCGCGGTTTGCGAGGAGGAATTGAAAAAGACCAATAAAAACCTACTGGACAAAGATTCCTGCTTCTAACCTAAAGAAAACTCGGTACTTACGTACTAACGCTACCGCAGCTACAGATTTGAACAAAATGAATGATTAGGTTAGGTTATAACGAAACAGATAAAACCAGACCACATATCGCGCGGTAGTGCGACCTCTCGCTGCGGTGGCGTTAATACATAAGTACCGAAAACCCATATTCCCAATGCTAACCTCGAAATTCAAAATTATATTTCCTCTCTAAATTGTGACGACATGAACTCGATATGATTCAATATTAAAACATTCTCCCCCATTGCTTTCCAAGTTTTACCGCCAACTCCTTGCGCCCTTCATCCTACAGAGACTACATAGACTACATACAGACAGAAAACCCCGACATCAAAACTGAAATAAACAGACTAAAGAAAAACATTCATCAACTAATCGTACAGTTACGCTCCCATCATTGGCTCACTGTTTGCGAGGAGGAATTGAAAAAGAACAGGGAAAAATTTACTGGACAAAGATTAAAAAAATTATCGATATGTATACCGTCCTCACAAATCTCAGACCTGTACTCAATAATACAACCTACTCCAGTGACTCAAACAAAGCTCTACTTTTCGCAGAGCACTTCAAAAAATCGTTTTCACCTTTAGACTCCCCTGACTTTCACTAACATAATTTCGACCGAATAAATCACTGGTTGACTGACTTCTTCAAGACAATCCCCCTCGATAACTTTGATGAAATTTCCCTTGAAGAATTCCTTTCTGCCCTCTTCCATGGTACAAATCCCCCCCCCCCCCCCCTGGGACCGATTTAGTCTCCAAATACTCGTCAGATTCTCTCCGCAGACATACACTCCTTCATATCAAAAAATTTCAACTTCTGTCTCTTGAAACATGAATTTCCAAGTTGCTGGAAAGTCTACCCAATTGTCACAATCCCTAAACCCAGACAAAATATATCCTTCCCCGCAGTTATCATCCAATCTCTCTCTTCCCTGTCCTTGGAAGAAATCCTTGCACATATCCTTTAAACCCGATTATTGAATTCCGTCTCTGACCACATCACGGAATATCAATTCGGTTTCAAGCCCTCCCATTCCACTATCCAACCTCTATTTATCCTAATCAACAACATCCAATACTCATACCTCCAAAACTAAAAGCTACCTTTTCAACAGATCCTCAAAAGTGAAAATCAACTCCATCTCATCTCCTGCATTTTCCCCTCTGCAAGGTCTCCACTGACTCTCCACTTTTCCCTCTTCTCCGCAACATTTACTGTTATGACATTTACAACTCCGAGCCACTAGACAAATCCAACATTGCCTTATCATCCTACATATTACAATACGCTGACGACACTGTTTTCCCACAGCAACATCCTCAAATTCAACATCGACCTACTACAAAACCTTACCAACAAAACCCATACATGGTTCAACCTGTGGAGATTATACCCAAATCCATCCAAATGCCAATTTCTTATCCCAAACCACAAAATATCCTTGAATACATCTCACCTCCACACATGCTCCACCGACATACTGCCCTCCAGCGGCATGCATTAAATATCTGGGACTAACTTTAGACTCTAAACATAAATTCATAATATGTGTGAGTTGGCACATAAGTCCCAAATAATTAAACGCTGCAAAACTTCAGTGCTTCAACATGCGGCAACCAGGGCATTTCAGCAAAGACAGCCGATAAATGTGTACATTTACCAATCTACGTACTTTTGCCATAACATTTATACCAAGGTATTTACATAAATTTACTCTCTTAATTTTAGTGTTGTAAGTGTATACTGTAATATTTCTTGATCTGTCTGTCACTATAACAACAACATGTTATATAGGCTGTTTGAGACACATTTAGCAACAATTGATTGATATTTAACCAAGTACAAACTCTATCCAATCTATTATTCATAGTATTTTGTACTTCCATCCCGATATTGCCTTAGCATAATAAGATAGTAAACAGTTATCCTCAACTTTATTAAAAATATCATTGTGGTATATATATATATATATATATATATATATATTATAAAGAGTAATGGCCCCAGAATACTACCTTGAAGTATCACAATTTTAACCATCACTTCATTACTAAGACAATCCCTATATCTAACTACCTGTGTTCGATCACATAAAGTCTTTAATTAAATTGTTAGCAATGCCTCTAATACCATATTTCTCTAATTTGTCTATTAAGGTGGAATGAATAACCGTGTCGAAAGCTTTAGCTAAATCTAGAAAAGCAAAAATGGTGCGTATATCAGAATTCAGTTTTTCATAAATGTAATTTCTAAATAAATGAACATCTCGTTTTTAGAAAACCAAATTGTTTCGTCGATATTAAGTTACTCTTTATAATAAAATCATAGATTCTTTCGATCCGACCACATAGCTATCTCCTTCTCATTACTCCTTGACTACGCTCGTCTCCCTAAAATCTTGTCCCTGCTTCTAACCTAAAGAAAACCCGGTACTTACGTACTAACGCTACCGCAGCTACAGATTTGAACAAAATGAATGATTCGATTAGGTTATAACGGAGCAGATAAAAGCAGACCACATATCGCACGGTAGCGCGACCTTTCGCTGCGGTGGCGTTAATACGTAAGTACCGAAAACCCATATTCCCAATGTTAACCTCGAAATTCAAAATTATATTTCCTCTCTAAAATCTGACGACATGAACTCGATATGATTCAATATTAAAACAATCTCTCCCATTGCCTTCCAAGTTTTACCACCAACCCCTTGCGCCCTTCATCCTAAAACTCGAAATCAAAGTTAATAGACATTATGCAGAGAGTACATGCAGACAGAAAACCCCGACATCAAAACTGAAATAAACAGACTAAACAAAAACATTCAACAACTAATCGTACAGTTACGCTCCCATCGTTGGCTCGCGGTTTGCGAGTAGGAATTGAAAAAGACCAATAAAAACCTACTGGACAAAGATTCCTGCTTCTAACCTAAAGAAAACCCGGTACTTACGTACTAACGCTACCGCAGCTACAGATTTGAACAAAATGAATGATTAGGTTAGGTTATAACGAAACAGATAAAACCAGACCACTTATCGCGCGGTAGTGCGACCTCTCGCTGCGGTGGCGTTAATACGTAAGTACCGAAAACCCATATTCCCAATGTTAACCTCGAAATTCAAAATTATATTTCCTCTCTAAATTGTGACGACATGAACTCGATATGATTCAATATTAAAACATTCTCCCCCATTGCTTTCCAAGTTTTACCGCCAACTCCTTGCGCCCTTCATCCTACAGAGACTACATAGACTACATACAGACAGAAAACCCCGACATCAAAACTGAAATTAACAGACTAAACTAAAACATTCATCAACTAATCGTACATTTACGCTCCCATCATTGGCTCACTGTTTGCGAGGACGAATTGAAAAAGAACAGGGAAAAATTTACTGGACAAAGATCAAAAAAATTATCGATATGTAAACCGTCCTCCAAATCTCAGACCTGTACTCAATAATACAACCTACTCCAGTGACTCAAACAAAGGTCTACTTTGCGCAGAGCACTTCGTTAAAAAAATCGTTTTCACCTTTAGACTCCCCTGACTTTCACTAACATAATTTCGACCGAATAAATCACTGGTTGACTGACTTCTTCAAGACAATCCCCCTCGATAACTTTGATGAAATTTCCCTTGAAGAATTCCTTTCTGCCCTCTTCCATGGTACAAATTCCCCCCCCCCCCCCCCCCCTGGGACCGATTTAGTCACCAAATACTCGTCAGATTCTCTCCGAAGACATACACTCCTTCATATCAAAAAATTTCAACTTCTGTCCCTTGAAACATGAATTTCCAAGTTGCTGGAAAGTCTACCCAATTGTCACAATCCCTAAACCCGGACAAAATAAATGCTTCCCCGCAGTTATCATCCAATCTCTCTCTTCCCTGTCCTTGGAAAAAATCCTTGCACATATCCTTTAAACCCGATTATTGAATTCCGTCTCTGACCACATCACGAAATATCAATTCGGTTTCAAGCTCTCCCATTGCACTATCCAACCTCTATTTATCCTAATCAACAACATCCAATACTCATACCTCCAAAATAAAGCATCCGCAGCCCTCAACAAAGCATTTGATAGCGTCTGGCATGCCGGCCTTTTGTTCAAAATGTCGCTAATCAATGTCCCTCCTTACCTGATCCACAAAACTAAAAGCTTCCTTTTTAACAGATCCTCAAAAGTGAAAATCAGCTTCATCTCATCTCCCGCATTTTCCCCTCTGAAAGGTCTCCAATGCCTCTACATTTTACCCTCTTCTATGCAACATTTACTGTTATGACATTTACAATTTCGACCCGCTAGACAAATCCCACATTGCCTTATCATCCTACATACTACAATACGCCGACGACACTGTTTTCCCACAGCAACAACCTCAAATCCAACATCGACCTACTCCAAAACCTTACCAACAAAACCCATACATGGTTGAACCTGTGGAGATTATACCCAAATCCATCCAAATGCCAAGTCCTCATCCCAAACCACAAAATATCCTTGAATTCACCTCACATCCACACATGCTCCACCGACATACTGCCCTCCAGCGGCATGCATTAAATATCTGGGACTAACTTTCGACTCTAAACACAAATTCATAATAGATGCCAACTCACGTAAGTCCCAAATAATTAAACGCTGCAAAACTTCAGAGCTTTAACATGCGGCAACCAGGACATTTGAACAAAGAAGCCTCGAGAATCTATAAATCAATTTGTCGTCCCATTCTTGATTATGCACATGTAATAAATTCGACCAATAATTAATGCAGACGAACTCTTGAGGTCGCTGAGCGTATCACATTACGCCTCATCACCAAACTTCGACATCCCAACAACCCTCTCCACAACCTCTTCAACGAACTCATATAAACAAACCCAGGTCCCTCCACTCGCCGACAGACATGACACTTAGGAAAAAGTTCAAAAACAACCCATGACGTTCAACATCATTGACAAACTTTGCTTAAAACGACCAACTAGTCATTCTATCAGACAACACCTCTCAAAAACCCTCCTTAAATCCCTAATCGAAGACTGACTGAGATTGATTCAAGACTGAGATAAATCTCGAAACGCGTCCACAATTGGCTATCCACTTAAGCTATCGGAAAGAAGTGATCTTAAAAACAATATTATTTTTATGGTTTTTGTTGAGTGCCACGAAGGTTGACTGAAAGCTATAAAATAACTTACAGATTTCATATGAGATTTGTCTTGGTACTCCTAAAAAGACTCTGTACTTGTTATAGAGCTCCGGAAAGGCTGAATATATTTATATATTCAGGCTGAGTTCCGTTTGTTATAAATCTGAATTGTTATATTTGTATTTATTTATGACAATAAATGTTTTATTATTATTATTCTTTCATGAATCAACTTATCGAGAATCTTTTTATTTTGTGTCTTTTAATGCCATATTAGAGTGCAAAGACATTGGTCGGTACGAGTTAAGTAGATGGCAATCTCTTGATTTAAACGTAGGCACTAAAATTGCTTAAGTCTTTAGTGCTTTCATTGTTATATTTATTATATTGTTATATCTTATATCGTTATATCTTATCTCATTATATCTTATACTGTAATATTTTATTTATTATATATTTTATAATATACCAGGCCATAATACCTAGCTCCCTAAAAAATTGGAACACATTAAATAATGTAGGCAATAAGATACATTTTGGTCTACGCATTCTGTCTTATGCCCTTATGCATAATTTTCTTGGTCTTATATTATCTATATTTTATGTTGTTTATTGTATGTTTAACAATCTATTTCCAAATATGCACTAACGCATGCCGGGGCGGTTAGTAGATTTAACTCTTTAACCCTTTGAACCAACAATTTTTAATATGCCATGCATATTTACGCATCAAGGGTGGGAAACTTTTAACACCGCCGTGGCCGAAGGAGTTAAAATAAGTCCCACAAGATTGTTGCACTTTTAACCAAGTTATATCACAAGTTCACTATATGACTAGACAGACAAGACTAGACAAACAACACTAGACCAAGTGTTTTCGTTATGGGGTTGGGGATCACATTCACCTAAATCTTGAAATCTGAATTGAATTCCTGTTTATTTGCCTTCTCTGGTCGCCAATAAATCTCAATTCTTCGTCGTTAGAATTATTTATGAACCGCAACCCCAATGACCAAGTCACGTTTTAGATTTTTACAACAAAATAAGAATTAAAAAAAACATAAATTATGCTCGAAATAAACTTGTACTAAACTTGACTTGGTCTAGTCTTGTGTATCTAGTCTTTTCTGACTAGTCTTGTCGGCCTAGTCTTGTGTGTCTAGTCTTTTCTGCCTAGTCTTTTCTGCCTAGTCTTGTCTGTCTAGTCTTGTCTGTCCTGTCTTGTCTGTCTAGTCTTGACTGTCGGGTCTTGTCGGTCTACTCATCCTAGTCTAAACCTCTCTATATGTACCCTTCTACCCTTATCTACCCTATCTACCCTTCTTATCAGTATATGCTTGTCTGTCCAATTTTGTCCTGTCCGTCAAGTTCTATTTATTTAATCTTGTATGTCAAATAAGTTTCGGTTTTATCTTGTGACACCGACGTTCGTTCCGCGGCTTACAAAAACTCGTTTAGTTCAGCCCCGGCGCTAAAGTCGTGAAATATTTCTCGCAATTTTTTCAGCCGAGACAAGTAGAACAAGCTGCCGCCGGAATAACACCGGGCAGCATCCGACCGTAATCCCATTCCCTATCTAAATACGCACATTATAGCGCTGCGCCCCCGCCAACCTACAATTTTATCCGCCACCCGACATGATTGATGCCTATAAAATGGGTTCACCTAAACAATTACCCTTCCAATTTAAATTCAATTGTATTTACATTATGTTTAATCATCTGTATAATCTCGTCTGTATTGGATAATCTCGTCTTGTTAGTCAATTCTTCTTCTATGTCTAGTTTTGTCTAACTAGTTTTGTTTGCCTAATCTTGTCTGTCTAGTCTTGTCTCTCTAGTGTTGTGTGTCTAGCCTTGTCTGTCTAATGTTGCGTGTGTAGACTTGTCTGTCTAGTCTTGTCTGTCTACATTTTTGTATTTAGTTTTGCATGTTTAGTCTTGTCTGTCTAATCTTGTTCTTCTAGCCTTGTCTATCTAGTCTTGTCTGTCCAGTATTGTCTCTCAAGTCATGTCTCTCTAGTCTAGTATATCTAGTCTTGTCTCTCTAGTCTTGTCTGTCTAGTCTTGTCTGTCTAGTATTGTCTCTCAAGTCATGTCTGTCTAGTCTTGTATGTCTAGACTTGTCTATTTAGTTTTGCATGTCTAGTCTAGTGTGTCTAGTCTTGTCTGTTTAGTCTTGTCTGTCTGGTCTTGTCTGTCTAGTCTTGTCTGTCTAGACTTGTCTGTCTAGACTTGTCTATCTAGACTTGTCTATTTAGTTCTGCATGTCTAGTCTTGTCTGTCTAGTCTTGTCTGTCTAGTCTTGTCTATCTAGTCTTGTCTATCTAGTCTTGTCTGTCTAGTATTGTCTCTCAAGTCTTGTCTATCTAGTCTAGTCTGTCTAGTCTTGTGTGTCTAGTCTTGTCTGTCTAGTCTTGTCTGTCTGGTCTTGTGTGTCTAGTCTTGTCTGTCTAGTCTTGTCTGTCTAGTCTTGCCTGTCTAGTCTTGTCTGTCTAGTCTTGTCTGTCTAGTCTTGTCTGTCTAGTCTTGTCTGTCTAGTCTTGTCTGTCTAGTCTTGTCTGTCTAGTCTTGTCTGTCTAGTCTTGTCTGTCTAGTCTTGTCTGTCTAGTCTTGTCTGTCTAGTCTTGTCTGTCTAGTCTTGTCTGTCTAGTCTTGTCTGTCTAGTCTTGTCTGTCTAGTCTTGTCTGTCTAGTCTTGTCTGTCTAGTCTTGTCTGTCTAGTCTTGTCTGTCTAGTCTTGTCTGTCTAGTCTTGTCTGTCTAGTCTTGTCTGTCTAGTCTTGTCTGTCTAGTCTTGTCTGTCTAGTCTTGTCTGTCTAGTCTTGTCTGTCTAGTCTTGTCTGTCTAGTCTTGTCTGTCTAGTCTTGTCTGTCTAGTCTTGTCTGTCTAGTCTTGTCTGTCTAGTCTTGTCTGTCTAGTCTTGTCTGTCTAGTCTTGTCTGTCTAGTCTTGTCTGTCTAGTCTTGTCTGTCTAGTCTTGTCTGTCTAGTCTTGTCTGTCTAGTCTTGTCTGTCTAGTCTTGTCTGTCTAGTCTTGTCTGTCTAGTCTTGTCTGTCTAGTCTTGTCTGTCTAGTCTTGTCTGTCTAGTCTTGTCTGTCTAGTCTTGTCTGTCTAGTCTTGTCTGTCTAGTCTTGTCTGTCTAGTCTTGTCTGTCTAGTCTTGTCTGTCTAGTCTTGTCTGTCTAGTCTTGTCTGTCTAGTCTTGTCTGTCTAGTCTTGTCTGTCTAGTCTTGTCTGTCTAGTCTTGTCTGTCTAGTCTTGTCTGTCTAGTCTTGTCTGTCTAGTCTTGTCTGTCTAGTCTTGTCTGTCTAGTCTTGTCTGTCTAGTCTTGTCTGTCTAGTCTTGTCTGTCTAGTCTTGTCTGTCTAGTCTTGTCTGTCTAGTCTTGTCTGTCTAGTCTTGTCTGTCTAGTCTTGTCTGTCTAGTCTTGTCTGTCTAGTCTTGTCTGTCTAGTCTTGTCTGTCTAGTCTTGTCTGTCTAGTCTTGTCTGTCTAGTCTTGTCTGTCTAGTCTTGTCTGTCTAGTCTTGTCTGTCTAGTCTTGTCTGTCTAGTCTTGTCTGTCTAGTCTTGTCTGTCTAGTCTTGTCTGTCTAGTCTTGTCTGTCTAGTCTTGTCTGTCTAGTCTTGTCTGTCTAGTCTTGTCTGTCTAGTCTTGTCTGTCTAGTCTTGTCTGTCTAGTCTTGTCTGTCTAGTCTTGTCTGTCTAGTCTTGTCTGTCTAGTCTTGTCTGTCTAGTCTTGTCTGTCTAGTCTTGTCTGTCTAGTCTTGTCTGTCTAGTCTTGTCTGTCTAGTCTTGTCTGTCTAGTCTTGTCTGTCTAGTCTTGTCTGTCTAGTCTTGTCTGTCTAGTCTTGTCTGTCTAGTCTTGTCTGTCTAGTCTTGTCTGTCTAGTCTTGTCTGTCTAGTCTTGTCTGTCTAGTCTAGTTTGTATACCCTAGTACTTTTCTCAAAAAAAAATCATTAAAACGTAAAACCGCAACAACAAAGCTTCCACTTTTCCCCCATTCCTCCGAAAATATCTTTCATATTTCCGGCAGCTCTGCGCGATTTTAACCCCTGTTGCTGGTGGGGGTTGCGTGCCGGCGCGCTCGGTATTCGCGCCGCAACCGGTGGCCGGATAGCAACGAGCGGCTCGATCAACAAGTACCTTCGGGCCGGGCGTCGGCACACGCGTCGTGCGTCCTCCGCTCCCTCCGCCGCCGGAACGCGGTCCCGCTCGGAGCGCCGCGACGGCGGTCAGTCTGCCGCACGCGCCCGCTCCACCATGTCGCTCGCGGTGCGGCTCAGGCACCTCCAGATGCCGAAGTGCAAGGGCGAGAAGATTTGCAAAGTTGAATTCAGAGGTAAATTCCAAAGTTCTTTCTTAAACTCCTATTACTTAATGTAATCTAATGCAAAAGACTAGATAGCCCTGTTTATTAGACGGACAAGACTAGACAGACAAAACTAGATATGCAAGACTATACAGACAAGACTAGACAGACAAGATTAGACAGACAAAAGACTAGACAGACAAGACTAGATAAGCTAGACTAGACAGACAAGACTAGACAGACAAGATTAGACAGACAAGACTAGACAGAAAAGACTAGACAGACAAGACTAACCAGACAAGACTAGATAGGCAAGACTAGACAGACAAGTCTAGATAGACAAGACTAGACAGACAGGACTAGACAGACAAGACTAGACAGACAAGACTAGACAGACAAGACTAGACAGACAAGACTAGACAGACAAGACTAGACAGACAAGACTAGACAGACAAGACTAGACAGACAAGACTAGACAGACAAGACTAGACAGACAAGACTAGACAGACAAGACTAGACAGACAAGACTAGACAGACAAGACTAGACAGACAAGACTAGACAGACAAGACTAGACAGACAAGACTAGACAGACAAGACTAGACAGACAAGACTAGACAGACAAGACTAGACAGACAAGACTAGACAGACAAGACTAGACAGACAAGACTAGACAGACAAGACTAGACAGACAAGACTAGACAGACAAGACTAGACAGACAAGACTAGACAGACAAGACTAGACAGACAAGACTAGACAGACAAGACTAGACAGACAAGACTAGACAGACAAGACTAGACAGACAAGACTAGACAGACAAGACTATACAGACAAGACTAGACAGACAAGACTAGACAGACAAGACTAGACAGACAAGACTAGACAGACAAGACTAGACAGACAAGACTAGACAGACAAGACTAGACAGACAAGACTAGACAGACAAGACTAGACAGACAAGACTAGACAGACAAGACATACATCAAATTTTCCACATGGAAGCCAATACCACAAACGCCCTTAGTAATGCCAACAAATAGCATAAAAACTTACAAGAAAACAGATTATAATAAAGTAGTACAAAATATAATGTTTTACATGAATATACAAAGTATTCGAAATAAAATCGCTCAATTAGAAATTGCTGTTGAAGAACTTAAGCCGGTATTTATATGTTTAACAGAAACATGGATGGACGCAGAAACAAGCAGAACGTTGCATATACAAAACTACAAAATTGTAAGTCAGTACTGTAGAAATCAATCTAGTGGAGGTGGAGTAGCCATCTGGACAAGAACCTTGCAAGATCACAATAGTGAAATATCAAATTTAAATATCGAATCCAGATCCATTGAAAAACAAATTGAACTTTGTGGAGTTAGATGGAAGTGTGAAAATGCTACCACTGCTATAGTTAATCTCTACAGACCGCCTACGGGGTGTTTAATAACATTCTTCACGGTTCTCGAAGAAGTGCTTGTGGATATAAATAATAAATCATTACACATAATCCTTGTTGGTGACTTTAATATAAACTTTGCAGATATATCAAGAGAAAAAACAATTTTAGTAAATTTATTATTGTCCTTCGGGCTGATTGAGCAAGTTCATCAATATACTAGAGTTACTACAACATCGCAGACGAGGATAGACAACATATTTATAAAACTAGGTTTTCCCACAGCAATAATTAGTGTTCAAGACACTCCCCTGTCTGACCATCGTGCAATCACTTTGAGCACTGATGTACCTAAACCCATCAAACAAAAGTGTATATTCAAGAGGAAATTCACTGTAGAAAATAAAGCACGTTTTTCGGATGCCTTAAAAAAAGAAAAATTTGAAGATGTCTTCAATAAAAACAATTGCAATGAAAAAACCATCACCTTCATAAACATCATGCAGTATCATTTCTCTGTTTGCTTCCCACTTGTAAAAAGTGGGAATTTCCTCTTGAACAACAGCTACATAAAACGTGGACAAACACACAAACAAAATTATCTGCAGAAAGATTAAAGGATTTGTATATTCTTCAAAAAAAATACCCTATACTTCGCCTAAAGTACAAAAAACAAAAACATAAACACATCAAATTTATAACAAACACCAAAAAGCGTTTTTTTAGCAAAATTATAGAACAAGCCGAAAATAAACAAAAAACGTTGTGGAATATAATTAATGAACTATCCAACAAAACACGTCCAGTGGATGAAATAGAATTAAAAGTGAATAACGAACTGACTAAAGATCCGCATGAAATAGCTAACTTATTCAATAGACATTTCAAGAATTCAGCAGCAGATGTAGCAAATAACATCAACCGAACCCAAATCACAAATACACACGTACCATATAATATAAACTCAATGTATATAGACACATTCACAACAGAAGAAGTGTTGAACATCATCGCTAAACTCAAGAACAAATCCAGCAGCGGCCCGGACTTACTGCCGTATAAATTATTTAAGGAATTCAAGAACGAAATTGCAGCCCCAATCACAGACATTGTTAATAACTCGATAGAAACTGAAGAATTTCCTGAGCTACTAAAAACCTCAAAAATAATGCCCGTATATAAGAAGGGAGATAAGACAGACATTATGAATTACAGACCAATATCACTTCTATCGGTGGTATCAAAAATAATGGAATATTGTATTGAGAAAAGATTAAAATGTTTTATCGATAAATACCATTTAATTCCTACCCAACAACATGGCTTCAGAGCTGAAAGATCAACTACAACAGCAATCAGCGCTTTCTATGAAAAAATATTAGAGGAGATAGATAAAGGGAAACATCCTGTGGGAATCTTCTGTGACATCTCCAAAGCTTTTGATTGTGTGTCGCATGAAAAACTTATAGAAAAACTATATAGATGCGGAATTCGAGGCAAAATTGGTAGATGGTTCGAATCATTTTTACACCAAAGAAACCAATATGTTCAAATCTGCCAATCAAACAATAATAGTACTTCTGCGCAATTAATAACAGATATCGGGGTACCACAGGGAAGTGTTTTGGCGCCTTTATTGTTTTCTCTATATACTGCAGACCTGATACAATATTTAAAGGGCAGGGAATGCATTCTCTACGCAGACGATTCCAGTTTTATAGTATCGGAGCCGTCTAAACAAAAAGCTGAATCAGAGGCAAATGAGCTTCTAACCGACCTCAATCAATGGTTCTCTGCCAACAACTTACACTTAAATATTGGAAAAACAAAATATATTGTATTTCAAACACCCCGTAGTTTGCGAGAAGACGATTTAACACTGAAAATAGGCAACGCAACCGTTCAAAGGACCGACACAGTTCAATTTCTTGGAGTAAATTTAGAAGAAAACCTAACCTGGAATACCCACATTGATCGAATAACCAAGAAATTAAATTATAAAGCCTACCTCATAAGAAATATCCGCTGTTTAGTAGAACAAAATGTGCTGCTAAATATATGCCACGCGGAGGTACAATCTGTTATCTCGTACGGGATTATAGTATGGGGACCCTCTCCACAAACTCAAAGGGTCTTCAAAGCCCAAAAGAGAATCATCCGGGCAATCATAGGTGTAGGTAGAACAACATCCTGTATGCCCTATTTTAAGAAGCTAAACCTCCTTACGGTACCATCCATATACATATGGGAAACTGCATGCCATATTCACAGGAATAAGGCCTCAATTATAAGAAACATAGACCAACACCATCACTTCACAAGAGGTCAAAAGCAACTACGAACTCCAATATCAAATTTAACAATTTGCAGCAAAGCACCGAACAAGATTGGAATCCAAATCTATAACAAGCTTCCAAATATTCTGACCCAAGAAACCTACCAAAAATCTTTTAGAAAAAAACTTAAAATAATGTTAATAGAGAAGTGCTACTATAGCCTTAATGATTTTTTTAATGACAAATTCAATATGTAATTTTCCTTTGTACATCGTAGAATGAATAAATTTGATTTTGATTTTGATTTTTGATTTTGACTAGACAGACAAGACTAGACAGACAAGACTAGACAGACAAGACTAGACAGACAAGACTAGACAGACAAGACTAGACAGACAAGACTAGACAGACAAGACTAGACAGACAAGACTAGACAGACAAGACTAGACAGACAAGACTAGACAGACAAGACTAGACAGACAAGACTAGACAGACAAGACTAGACAGACAAGACTAGACAGACAAGACTAGACAGACAAGACTAGACAGACAAGACTAGACAGACAAGACTAGACAGACAAGACTAGACAGACAAGACTAGACAGACAAGACTAGACAGACAAGACTAGACAGACAAGACTAGACAGACAAGACTAGACAGACAAGACTAGACAGACAAGACTAGACAGACAAGACTAGACAGACAAGACTAGACAGACAAGACTAGACAGACAAGACTAGACAGACAAGACTAGACAGACAAGACTAGACAGACAAGACTAGACAGACAAGACTAGACAGACAAGACTAGACAGACAAGACTAGACAGACAAGACTAGACAGACAAGACTAGACAGACAAGACTAGACAGACAAGACTAGACAGACAAGACTAGACAGACAAGACTAGACAGACAAGACTAGACAGACAAGACTAGACAGACAAGACTAGACAGACAAGACTAGACAGACAAGACTAGACAGACAAGACTAGACAGACAAGACTAGACAGACAAGACTAGACAGACAAGACTAGACAGACAAGACTAGACAGACAAGACTAGACAGACAAGACTAGACAGACAAGACTAGACAGACAAGACTAGACAGACAAGACTAGACAGACAAGACTAGACAGACAAGACTAGACAGACAAGACTAGACAGACAAGACTAGACAGACAAGACTAGACAGACAAGACTAGACAGACAAGACTAGACAGACAAGACTAGACAGACAAGACTAGACAGACAAGACTAGACAGACAAGACTAGACAGACAAGACTAGACAGACAAGACTAGACAGACAAGACTAGACAGACAAGACTAGACAGACAAGACTAGACAGACAAGACTAGACAGACAAGACTAGACAGACAAGACTAGACAGACAAGACTAGACAGACAAGACTAGACAGACAAGACTAGACAGACAAGACTAGACAGACAAGACTAGACAGACAAGACTAGACAGACAAGACTAGACAGACAAGACTAGACAGACAAGACTAGACAGACAAGACTAGACAGACAAGACTAGACAGACAAGACTAGACAGACAAGACTAGACAGACAAGACTAGACAGACAAGACTAGACAGACAAGACTAGACAGACAAGACTAGACAGACAAGACTAGACAGACAAGACTAGACAGACAAGACTAGACAGACAAGACTAGACAGACAAGACTAGACAGACAAGACTAGACAGACAAGACTAGACAGACAAGACTAGACAGACAAGACTAGACAGACAAGACTAGACAGACAAGACTAGACAGACAAGACTAGACAGACAAGACTAGACAGACAAGACTAGACAGACAAGACTAGACAGACAAGACTAGACAGACAAGACTAGACAGACAAGACTAGACAGACAAGACTAGACAGACAAGACTAGACAGACAAGACTAGACAGACAAGACTAGACAGACAAGACTAGACAGACAAGACTAGACAGACAAGACTAGACAGACAAGACTAGACAGACAAGACTAGACAGACAAGACTAGACAGACAAGACTAGACAGACAAGACTAGACAGACAAGACTAGACAGACAAGACTAGACAGACAAGACTAGACAGACAAGACTAGACAGACAAGACTAGACAGACAAGACTAGACAGACAAGACTAGACAGACAAGACTAGACAGACAAGACTAGACAGACAAGACTAGACAGACAAGACTAGACAGACAAGACTAGACAGACAAGACTAGACAGACAAGACTAGACAGACAAGACTAGACAGACAAGACTAGACAGACAAGACTAGACAGACAAGACTAGACAGACAAGACTAGACAGACAAGACTAGACAGACAAGACTAGACAGACAAGACTAGACAGACAAGACTAGACAGACAAGACTAGACAGACAAGACTAGACAGACAAGACTAGACAGACAAGACTAGACAGACAAGACTAGACAGACAAGACTAGACAGACAAGACTAGACAGACAAGACTAGACAGACAAGACTAGACAGACAAGACTAGACAGACAAGACTAGACAGACAAGACTAGACAGACAAGACTAGACAGACAAGACTAGACAGACAAGACTAGACAGACAAGACTAGACAGACAAGACTAGACAGACAAGACTAGACAGACAAGACTAGACAGACAAGACTAGACAGACAAGACTAGACAGACAAGACTAGACAGACAAGACTAGACAGACAAGACTAGACAGACAAGACTAGACAGACAAGACTAGACAGACAAGACTAGACAGACAAGACTAGACAGACAAGACTAGACAGACAAGACTAGACAGACAAGACTAGACAGACAAGACTAGACAGACAAGACTAGACAGACAAGACTAGACAGACAAGACTAGACAGACAAGACTAGACAGACAAGACTAGACAGACAAGACTAGACAGACAAGACTAGACAGACAAGACTAGACAGACAAGACTAGACAGACAAGACTAGACAGACAAGACTAGACAGACAAGACTAGACAGACAAGACTAGACCGACAAGACTAGACCGACAAGACTAGACCGACAAGACTAGACAGACAAGACTAGACAGGCAAGACTAGACAGTCAGAGTCGAGAACTCACCGCGAGTGGTCGTGTACGACAGTTGATTAAGTGAAAGTAAAATCTTATTTAATTATTCACTGCAAGTTAGTTTGAATAAAGACAATTTATGGCTCGAGAGTTAAGACCTATCGGGCGTCCCGATAAATGCATCGAGCAAATGTGCACCTTTCACCAAGGCCCCGGTTTTCAGGATGCCCTAAGTGCATCTATCGGTTGCCTTGTCGACCCACTGAAGATGCAAGTAGCTGAATTGGTAGAGGAAATTAAGTTGTTGCGACAGGAAAATATGGAATTAAAGGAAAAGGTAGGCGATTTGGCATTTAAATTACATTTCGCAGAGCCGAATACTACTTCGCACGATAGACGGCAGTTTTTGTTGCCCAGTCCTACCGATAAAGACACACAGCTGGAGGCCAGCGATAAAATTCCATCGGCCTCAGATAAAGAAATTGAGAATCATACAAGAAAAGTTCCCAGCAGACAAACCGTTCCTGCCGAGCCTGGTGAGATGGAAACAAACACCCAGAGATGGCAGTCACAAAAAAAATATATAAGAAGGCCGCGTCGATCAAACATTATAATTGGCACGAACTCGGAAAATGTGGAGCTTAGAGCAATTACTAAACATGCTCACCTCCACATCTCCAGACTGGAACCGCAACTCAACGAAACCGATGTAATTAACTACCTGAACGGAAAAAATTTTACTAACGTCGTCTGCAAGAAACTGGCTTCCAAGTACCCCGATCATTATTCGTCTTTCAAGTTGTCAATCCCGATGGAAAACTTAGAAGATATAAAACAGCCGAATGTGTGGCCCCGATACACTCTCATAAATCGTTTTTTCCTAAGACCGGAGAGGAACAGGGACGAGATATAAGTGGCGACTCGCAGGATTATTTTATAGGCAATCAAAGGCAGTTACACCATAAAATAAAGACATCAGCCTTAAATTTTAAACAATCTAAATCCCCTGGGAACACACATGAAGTTGAGACAAGCATTATATGCCTAAACACACAATCTATAGGAAATTCAGTAGAGCGTATCGAATACATGCTTGAAGACAATAAACACTGCCAACAATTAATTCTAACAGAGCACTGGAAAAGTAGTGAGCAGCTTAGCACCATCAAAATAAGTAACTTTCACCTCGCGACATGTTTCTGCCGTGAGGAAGGAAAACATGGCGGAGTTGCTATATACAGCTATAACATGAGGTACACAATAAGATCTGATATAAATAAATTAGCAGAACTTTCAGTATTTGAATGTGCAGCTATCGAATCAATAATTGATAAAAAAGATGCAATAATCATAGGCATATACAGAGCGCCGCTCACAAATGAGAGGCTATTCAGGGAAAAACTACACATTCTGCTGACTAAGATAATCAAAGAAAATAAACTTATTATTATAACTGGCGATTTCAATATAGACATTTTAAAGAAATCAAAAAGTAGTAGACAATTCACATCACTTCTGGAGTCATTTGACATGAAGTTAACATTAAAAGAAACTACCCACCCAAGCTCCAACACCTGTATAGACAACATTGCAGTATACACAGATAAGAAATATATAGTGGAACTCAAAAACTATCATATATCGGACCATCTCGCATTACGAATCATTTTCAAATCCGAAGAAAACCAAAAGGTTTTTAGATACATCAGAAATTTTAAAGAAGAAAAACATGAGGCACTTTAAGGAAAACTTATCCAAAAATACATGGATGGGGGTTTGCAGCAACCATTGTACAGATGTAGACAGCCAGTGGAGCTACTTCATTCAAACGGTCAAAGTTCAGTTCAATGAATGCTTCCCGATATCTGCAATAAATAGTAAGCAAACAAGGAAAAAAGTCTTTTCCTATACAATCCTGGACGATATTAAGAACGAAATGGAACTGCTATATATTCTGAGCCGATATAATAATGAACTAAGGCAGAGTTATAACCGAGCACGAAGAAAATATACGAATTTACTAAAGCGTATAAAAAAACAGCATTATCAGAGTAAAATTGAAGAAAATGACAATATCGTAAAAGCCACATGGGAAGCAGTTCATGAAATTACGCAACTGAAACGAAAACCACAACAACTCGACCCACAAGATGTCGGACCATTTTTCACGCCAAACAATATAAATAATTTTTATGCGGACAGACCCATAGAGATAACGAAGCACTTATCAGAATACCCACACGTAATTAATCTGCAGAACAATCCACATTCATTGTTTATGAACCCGACAACCCAGGAAGAAATAATACAAGTGATAAAGAGTTTAAAAAATACCAAAAGCACAGGAACAGATGAAATCCCTATCTCAACGGTCAAATATGCAGCGGAAGAACTAGCAGTACCATTGGAAGAAATCATCAACAATGCTTTTATTGAAGGAGTGTACCCTAAAGTTCTGAAGGTATCAAAAACGATACCCATATTTAAAAAGGGAAGTAAGAACGATATAAATAACTATAGACCAATAAACCTAGTGTCTTCATTCTCTAAAGTATTGGAGAAATTAATATGTAGTAGACTGCTATCATTCATAGGCAAACACCGACTGTTTAATCAGCGTCAACACGGATTTATTAAAGGACGAAATTTAGAGACAGCCTGTTTCCAGTTCCTAAAAGCAGTCATTCAACACCTAGAGGAACATCGTATCCCGTGCGGAATACTCTTGGATCTCGCAAAGGCATACGACACAGTGGATCATGCTATTCTAATAAAAAAAGCATATTGTTACGGAATTAGGGGGTGTTGCTCTAGACCTAATCTCACACTACCTACAAAATAGAATCCAAATAACAGAAATAGAGACATCACATGGAAAGGAGAGATCGACACCAAGGACTATAAATATGGGAATACCACAGGGTAGCATCTTGGGCCCCTTGCTTTTCCTACTGTACATTAATGACCTTCCTGAATTAAATCTTCAACACACACCAAATATGACATTGAACTATGCAGATGACACAAGTATTATTATTGGAAATAGGTCAGAAGAAACAATAGCGACAAACGTCCACACCTCAATGGAGACAATGAAAACCTGGTGTGAGGGGAACAGATTGATCCTAAATAGTGAAAAGACAATGACCATAATATTTAAAACCAACCGCGATAAAAGAACATACAATATCGTTGATCCAATTCTAAATATTAATTTTGAGCTTCAGAAGAGTGTAAAACTGCTTGGTATCCATTTCGACGACACGCTAGGATGGGCAACGCATGTAGCACAACTTGATAAAAAACTAAATAAAGGGGTGTATGCCTTGAGAATACTAAAGCAGTTCCTGAATATTGAGACACTGAAAGCAGTGTATTACGCGAACTTTCATAGCCACCTTAGGATGGGAATAATGTTCTGGGGGAGAGGGGTACAAGCAATTGACGTGTTCAAGAGACAGAAAGATGCACTAAGAACTATATTTTCCCTAAACTATCGACAATCCTGCAGAGGAAAGTTTAGAACAGCCAGGATACTAACTGCGACGGGCACTTACGTCTACGAATCGATAGTATTTTTAGCAAAAAACAAAAAACTTTTCGAAGAATTTAATTTTAAGAATCCCAAGGAAACGAGAAGCTATAACATTAATTTCAGAAAACCAAAACACAGGTTAACTATGACGCAAAAGTTACCACCCTACAGTATCATGGAGCTGTACAATATGTTACCTAAGTATATTAAATTACTCCCAACAACAAAACACCTTAAGACGGAACTTCATCGAATCCTCGTCGACATAGAACCGTACTCCGTGCAGGAATTTTGTGAACGAATAAAAATCTACCAAGAATGAAGAAGGACGTGACAAATTTCATTTAGTGAACATCAATGACCTGCGATTATATGTTATTTGTAATTATAAAAGCTGTTCAAATGTTTGCTTAGTTAATGAAATAAACTATTTGAATTTGAATTTGAATTTGACTAGACAGGCAAGACTAGACAGGCAAGACTAGACAGACAAGACTAGACAGACAAGACTAGACAGACAAGACTAGACAGACAAGACTAGACAGACAAGACTAGACAGACAAGACTAGACAGACAACGACAGACTAGACAGACAAGACTAGACAGACAAGACTAGACAGACAAGACTAGACAGACAAGACTAGACAGACAAGACTAGACAGACAAGACTAGACAGACAAGACTAGACAGACAAGACTAGACAGACAAGACTAGACAGACAAGACTAGACAGACAAGACTAGACAGACAAGACTAGACAGACAAGACTAGACAGACAAGACTAGACAGACAAGACTAGACAGACAAGACTAGACAGACAAGACTAGACAGACAAGACTAGACAGACAAGACTAGACAGACAAGACTAGACAGACAAGACTAGACAGACAAGACTAGACAGACAAGACTAGACAGACAAGACTAGACAGACAAGACTAGACAGACAAGACTAGACAGACAAGACTAGACAGACAAGACTAGACAGACAAGACTAGACAGACAAGACTAGACAGACAAGACTAGACAGACAAGACTAGACAGACAAGACTAGACAGACAAGACAGACAAGACTAGACAGACAAGACTAGACAGACAAGACTAGACAGACAAGACTAGACAGACAAGACTAGACAGACAAGACTAGACAGACAAGACTAGACAGACAAGACTAGACAGACAAGACTAGACAGACAAGACTAGACAGACAAGACTAGACAGACAAGACTAGACAGACAAGACTAGACAGACAAGACTAGACAGACAAGACTAGACAGACAAGACTAGACAGACAAGACTAGACAGACAAGACTAGACAGACAAGACTAGACAGACAAGACTAGACAGACAAGACTAGACAGACAAGACTAGACAGACAAGACTAGACAGACAAGACTAGACAGACAAGACTAGACAGACAAGACTAGACAGACAAGACTAGACAGACAAGACTAGACAGACAGACTAGACAGACCAGACTAGACAGACAAGACTAGACAGACAAGACTAGACAGACAAGACTAGACAGACAAGACTAGACAGACAAGACTAGACAGACAAGACTAGACAGACAAGACTAGACAGACAAGACTAGACAGACAAGACTAGACAGACAAGACTAGACAGACAAGACTAGACAGACAAGACTAGACAGACAAGACTAGACAGACAAGACTAGACAGACAAGACTAGACAGAACAAGACTAGACAGACAAGACTAGACAGACAAGACTAGACAGACAAGACTAGACAGACAAGACTAGACAGACAAGACTAGACAGACAAGACTAGACAGACAAGACTAGACAGACAAGACTAGACAGACAAGACTAGACAGACAAGACTAGACAGACAAGACTAGACAGACAAGACTAGACAGACAAGACTAGACAGACAAGACTAGACAGACAAGACTAGACAGACAAGACTAGACAGACAGACTAGACAGACAAGACTAGACAGACAAGACTAGACAGACAAGACTAGACAGACAAGACTAGACAGACAAGACTAGACAGACAAGACTAGACAGACAAGACTAGACAGACAAGACTAGACAGACAAGACTAGACAGACAAGACTAGACAGACAAGACTAGACAGACAAGACTAGACAGACAAGACTAGACAGACAAGACTAGACAGACAAGACTAGACAGACAAGACTAGACAGACAAGACTAGACAGACAAGACTAGACAGACAAGACTAGACAGACAAGACTAGACAGACAAGACTAGACAGACAAGACTAGACAGACAAGACTAGACAGACAAGACTAGACAGACAAGACTAGACAGACAAGACTAGACAGACAAGACTAGACAGACAAGACTAGACAGACAAGACTAGACAGACAAGACTAGACAGACAAGACTAGACAGACAAGACTAGACAGACAAGACTAGACAGACAAGACTAGACAGACAAGACTAGACAGACAAGACTAGACAGACAAGACTAGACAGACAAGACTAGACAGACAAGACTAGACAGACAAGACTAGACAGACAAGACTAGACAGACAAGACTAGACAGACAAGACTAGACAGACAAGACTAGACAGACAAGACTAGACAGACAAGACTAGACAGACAAGACTAGACAGACAAGACTAGACAGACAAGACTAGACAGACAAGACTAGACAGACAAGACTAGACAGACAAGACTAGACAGACAAGACTAGACAGACAAGACTAGACAGACAAGACTAGACAGACAAGACTAGACAGACAAGACTAGACAGACAAGACTAGACAGACAAGACTAGACAGACAAGACTAGACAGACAAGACTAGACAGACAAGACTAGACAGACAAGACTAGACAGACAAGACTAGACAGACAAGACTAGACAGACAAGACTAGACAGACAAGACTAGACAGACAAGACTAGACAGACAAGACTAGACAGACAAGACTAGACCGACAAGACTAGACCGACAAGACTAGACCGACAAGACTAGACCGACAAGACTAGACAGACAAGACTAGACAGGCAAGACTAGACAGGCAAGACTAGACAGACAAGACTAGACAGACAAGACTAGACAGACAAGACTAGACAGACAAGACTAGACAGACAAGACTAGACAGACAAGACTAGACAGACAAGACTAGACAGACAAGACTAGACAGACAAGACTAAACAGACAAGACTAGACAGACAAGACTAGACAGACAAGACTAGACAGACAAGACTAGACAGACAAGACTAGACAGACAAGACTAGACAGACAAGACTAGACAGACAAGACTAGACAGACAAGACTAGACAGACAAGACTAGACAGACAAGACTAGACAGACAAGACTAGACAGACAAGACTAGACAGACAAGACTAGACAGACAAGACTAGACAGACAAGACTAGACAGACAAGACTAGACAGACAAGACTAGACAGACAAGACTAGACAGACAAGACTAGACAGACAAGACTAGACAGACAAGACTAGACAGACAAGACTAGACAGACAAGACTAGACAGACAAGACTAGACAGACAAGACTAGACAGACAAGACTAGACAGACAAGACTAGACAGACAAGACTAGACAGACAAGACTAGACAGACAAGACTAGACAGACAAGACTAGACAGACAAGACTAGACAGACAAGACTAGACAGACAAGACTAGACAGACAAGACTAGACAGACAAGACTAGACAGACAAGACTAGACAGACAAGACTAGACAGACAAGACTAGACAGACAAGACTAGACAGACAAGACTAGACAGACAAGACTAGACAGACAAGACTAGACAGACAAGACTAGACAGACAAGACTAGACAGACAAGACTAGACAGACAAGACTAGACAGACAAGACTAGACAGACAAGACTAGACAGACAAGACTAGACAGACAAGACTAGACAGACAAGACTAGACAGACAAGACTAGACAGACAAGACTAGACAGACAAGACTAGACAGACAAGACTAGACAGACAAGACTAGACAGACAAGACTAGACAGACAAGACTAGACAGACAAGACTAGACAGACAAGACTAGACAGACAAGACTAGACAGACAAGACTAGACAGACAAGACTAGACAGACAAGACTAGACAGACAAGACTAGACAGACAAGACTAGACAGACAAGACTAGACAGACAAGAATAGACAGACAAGAATAGACAGACAAGAATAGACAGACAAGACTAGACAGACAAGACTAGACAGACAAGACTAGACAGACAAGACTAGACAGACAAGACTAGACAGACAAGACTAGACAGACAAGACTAGACAGACAAGACTAGACAGACAAGACTAGACAGACAAGACTAGACAGACAAGACTAGACAGACAAGACTAGACAGACAAGACTAGACAGACAAGACTAGACAGACAAGACTAGACAGACAAGACTAGACAGACAAGACTAGACAGACAAGACTAGACAGACAAGACTAGGCAGACACGACTAGGCAGACACGACTAGGCAGACACGACTAGGCAGACACGACTAGACAGACACGACTAGACAGACAATACTAGACAGACAAGACTAGACAGACAAGACTAGGCAGACAAGACTAGGCAGACAAGACAAGACTAGGCAGACAAGACAAGACTAGGCAGACAAGACAAGACTAGGCAGACAAGACTAGACAAACAAAACTAGACAGGCAAGACTAGACAGACAAGATTAGACAAACAAGACTAGACAGACAAGACTAGACAGACAAGACTAGACAGACAAGACTAGGCAGACACGACTAGGCAGACAAGACTAGACAGACAAGTCTAGACAGACAAGACTAGACAAACAAGACTAGACAGACAAGACTAGACAGACAAGACTAGACAGACAAGACTAGGCAGACACGACTAGGCAGACAAGACTAGACAGACAAGTCTAGACAGACAAGACTAGAGAGACAAGACTAGACAGACAAGACTAGACAGACAAGACTAGGCAGACAAGACTAGACAGACAAGACTACACAGACAAGACTAGACAGACAAGACTAGGCAGACAAGACAAGACTAGGCAGACAAGACAAGACTAGGCAGACAAGACTAGACAAACAAAACTAGACAGGCAAGACTAGACAGACAAGATTAGACAAACAAGACTAGACAGACAAGACTAGACAGACAAGACTAGGCAGACACGACTAGGCAGACAAGACTAGACAGACAAGTCTAGACAGACAAGACTAGAGAGACAAGACTAGACAGACAAGACTAGACAGACAAGACTAGGCAGACAAGACTAGACAGACAAGACTACACAGACAAGACTAGACAGACAAGACTAGGCAGACAAGACAAGACTAGGCAGACAAGACAAGACTAGGCAGACAAGACAAGACTAGGCAGACAAGACTAAGCAGACAAGACAAGACTAGGCAGACAAGACAAGACTAGGCAAACAAGACAAGACTAGGCAGACAAGACTAAGCAGACAAGACAAGCCTAGGCAGACAAGACAAGACTAGGCAGACAAGACTAGACTAGGCAGACAAGACTAGACAAACAAGACTAGACAGACAAGACTAGACAGACAAGACTAGACAGACAAGACTAGACAGACAAGACTAGACAGACAAGACTAGACAGACAAGACTAGACAGACACGACTCGACAGACAATACTAGACAGACAAGACTAGACAGACACGACTAGACAGACACGACTAGGCAGACAAGACTAGACAAACAAAACTAGACAAACAAAACTAGACAGGCAAGACTAGACAGACACGATTAGACAGACAATACTAGACAGACAAGACTAGACAGACAAGACTAGGCAGACAAGACTAGGCAGACAAGACAAGACTAGACTGACAAGACTAGACTAGGCAGACAAGACTAGACAAACCAGACTAGACAGACTAGACAGACACGACTAGACAGACACGTCTAGACAGACACGACTAGACAGACAAGACTAGACAGACAAGACTAGACAGACAAGACTAGACAGACAAGACTAGGCAGACAAGACTAGACAGACAAGACTAGACAGACAAGACTAGACAGACAAGACTAGACAGACAAGACTAGACAGACAAGACTAGGCAGACAAGACTAGGCAGACAAGACAAGACTAGGCAGACAAGACAAGACTATGCAGACAAGACTAGACTAGGCAGACAAGACTAGACAGACAAGACTAGACAGACACGACTAGACAGACACGGCTAGACAGACACGGCTAGACAGACACGGCTAGACAGACAAGACTAGACAGACAAGACTAGACAGACAAGACTAGACAGACAAGACTAGACAGACAAGACTAGGCAGACAAGACAAGACTAGGCAGACAAGACAAGACTAGGCAGACAAAACAAGACTAGGCAAACAAGACAAGACTAGGCAGACAAGACTAGACTAGGCAGACAAGACTAGACAAACAAGACTTTACAGACAAGACTAGACAGACACGACTTGACAGACAAGACTAGACAGACACGACTAGACAGACACGACTAGACAGACACGACTAGACAGACACGACTAGGCAGACAATACTAGACAGACAAGACTAGACAGACAAGACTAGACAGACAAGACTAGACAGACAGGACTAGACAGACAGGACTAGACAGACAAGATTTGACAGGAAATACTAGACAGACAATACTAGACAAACAATACTAGACACACAATACTAGATAGACAAGACTAGATAGACAAGACTATGCAGACAAGACTAGACAAACAAGACTAGATAGACAAGTCTTGACAGACAAGACTAGATAGACAAAACTAGACAGTGTAGATAGGCAAGATTAAACCAGCAATTGTAGATAGACAGGACGTAGACAAACAAGTTTAGACACATATTCCTGTTAGTTGTGAAATGAAATGCAAATTTAGTGGTGAAAACTGGAATCGCATTGAGGTTTACCATCTAGTTATGAGGATAAACAGCTACTTGAGAGCGTCATGTAACATCCCCTTGCTAATGCTTGTGCACGGCTCACAGCCGGTATCTATCCACTTTTGCATTCTCATCCCCTCAAATATTGAATCAAAATCCCTGCTTCAAATTTAAATGACGAGGCATATGAACCGAAATTTGCACAATATGAAGCGAAATTGAAAGACAAGACTGACAAGAGTAGGGGGATAAGACAAGACAGTAAAGGCAAGACAAGCAAGATTAGACTGTTAAGCCTACACAGACTATATAGACAAGTCTGGACTAGACGGACAAGACTAGAGAGGCAAGTTTGAACTAGACGGACAAGATCAGACAGATAAGTCTGTACTTGACAGATCGTATTAGATAGTAAAGACTAGATACACACAAATATAGACCAGGTCAGACAGTCAGTCTAGACAATTAGAGCAAGTTATTTCCTAAATTAAATAGAAACGATCAAATGAACAATTATGCATAGAAGGGTATAAGTCAACTGCTTGTAAGTGTTGGGATCTTAGTGCGTGTTAGTTTTCAATTTGTGATGGATCGTAAAGCGATTTAATCGTCGTCGTTATTCAGCCGTTTCATCTGGACTAGTCTGTTCGTGTCGCGCTAATCCCCGTCAACGGTTTTATGTTACGCCAGAGCTGCGGCGGTAAATCTTCGCTCTGCAACGTTTTCACGACCCGGCCGTAAACTAATCGGAATGGCACAGAAACTATAGGAAACGCGAGAGATTTCGTTTATATTTTTAATCGCGATACTACGACTTAATTGCGTTTGAATCTGGTTTAAAGTCCAGGACCGAGGGAAGTTAACTGAGTTTCTTTGTTTCGGGCGCGATTCGCGTTAATCCGGTCTCATATTTCACTTAACTGCCCCGTTATTTTATACTCCGGAAGGTTCTAATAGCAGCGACAAACGATTCCTGAACGGACATTTCCCGATACGTTTATTTACATTTGAAATTGCAATTTCTAGCTGAACTAGCTCTTTATTGGCTTTTTACTCAGGTTTTTCAGGTCGCGACCAAAGCTATTTGTAACTGCTGTACTTTATATCGATTTATGCTAATTAAACTAAACCGACACACGCAATTAGCACAGTTCGCATAATTAGTCTAAATAACTTTAATAACTGCATAAACTAATATTCAATCGACAAAACAAAGTATTTTGCATATTCTTGTCTATTTATACTATTCTGTCTAATCCTGTGTGTCTAGTGTTATCTGTTTAATCTTGTCTGTCTGGTCTCGTATATCTAGTCTTGTCTGTCTAGTCTTGTCTGTCTAGTCTTGTCTGTCTAGTCTTGTCTGTCTAGTCTTGACTGTCTAGTCTTGACTGTCTAGTCTTGTCTGTCTAGTCTTGTCTGTCTAGTCTTGTCTGTCTAGTCTTGTCTGTCTAGTCTTGTCTGTCTAGTCTTGTCTGTCTAGTCTTGTCTGTCTAGTCTTGTCTGTCTAGTCTTGTCTGTCTAGTCTTGTCTGTCTAGTCTTGTCTGTCTAGTCTTGTCTGTCTAGTCTTGTCTGTCTAGTCTTGTCTGTCTAGTCTTGTCTGTCTAGTCTTGTCTGTCTAGTCTTGTCTGTCTAGTCTTGTCTGTCTAGTCTTGTCTGTCTAGTCTTGTCTGTCTAGTCTTGTCTGTCTAGTCTTGTCTGTCTAGTCTTGTCTGTCTAGTCTTGTCTGTCTAGTCTTGTCTGTCTAGTCTTGTCTGTCTAGTCTTGTCTGTCTAGTCTTGTCTGTCTAGTCTTGTCTGTCTAGTCTTGTCTGTCTAGTCTTGTCTGTCTAGTCTTGTCTGTCTAGTCTTGTCTGTCTAGTCTTGTCTGTCTAGTCTTGTCTGTCTAGTCTTGTCTGTCTAGTCTTGTCTGTCTAGTCTTGTCTGTCTAGTCTTGTCTGTCTAGTCTTGTCTGTCTAGTCTTGTCTGTCTAGTCTTGTCTGTCTAGTCTTGTCTGTCTAGTCTTGTCTGTCTAGTCTTGTCTGTCTAGTCTTGTCTGTCTAGTCTTGTCTGTCTAGTCTTGTCTGTCTAGTCTTGTCTGTCTAGTCTTGTCTGTCTAGTCTTGTCTGTCTAGTCTTGTCTGTCTAGTCTTGTCTGTCTAGTCTTGTCTGTCTAGTCTTGTCTGTCTAGTCTTGTCTGTCTAGTCTTGTCTGTCTAGTCTTGTCTGTCTAGTCTTGTCTGTCTAGTCTTGTCTGTCTAGACTTGTCTGTATAGTCTTGTCTGTCTAGTCTTGTCTGTCTAGTCTTGTCCATCTAGTCTTGTTTGTGTAGGTTTTTGTGTCTAATTATTTAATGTATTTAATAACCTTGAGTGCAACAAGTTCCCGCCTAGAATAAATTTTACATCATTTGCCTTTGCCCTATTCGTGGCACGACGCCGCTAGTTCATTCTGTCGCAACCCCAAAGCTCGTCCCACGAGTTTTCGTTCAATTTAAGATCTCTCATGCCCCTGCATTATTCCAACCACGGCTGAGAAAAGCTGGGAAAAATGAATTTGTGGATAAATGAGTTTGTGTTAAATGCACAATCATTAATCACAACGATCTTGATAGAAAAGTTACAACGGGCTTGAGACTCAACTTTCAAGATCCAATAGATAATACAAGGGGTCCGATGTTACTGGGGTGATATCCTTTAATTTAAAGTGATTTGAAACGGCTTAGTTATAATTGACGATTTCGCATACTGTAAATAGATAAGATAGACAAGACGACACTAGGTAGTGAAAACTAGATAGACAAGATTAGTCTAGGCAGTGCAAACTAGCCTATTCTTCTTCTGCTGTTAGTCTTTCAATATTGTGTTTCGCCGGTGTAACGCCAATTTGCCAGCTAATTGATTAGGGCTCTGAAAGCGGCGCAATTAAATCGTTCCAAAGGTTGCATCCTCAATTACGGCGTCTCGCTTTCGGAAGCAAACTCGAAATTGAATGGTAATTAGGGGATGGAAACATAAAATACAAATAGAAACTCCACAAACAGACGCGAATCCGTAGGAGGAAGAACATTAAACAAATCGGAATGAATTTAGAAGAGTAGACGTATAAGACAAGACAAACTAGACTAGACAGACAAGACTAGGCAGACACGACATGATTAGACGGACAACACTGTGGATAAATGCACAGAGAAGACTAGACAAACAAGACTAGACAGACAAGACTACTGCTGTTTAAAAAAATTATAGTCCGTCCTGTATAGTAACAGTAACAAGCAGTGGAAGCTTATGAAAATCCCTAAATGTTGTTTCGGTTGTGAATGTAATATAATTTATGTGGCGCGGCTTATCATTTCATTCGAAAATAAAAAAAACAAAAAAAATTAGGTTGACATGTATTGTGCAAAACGGGCGTATTTTCCCTTCGTTATTAAAAGGGCAAACTTTTCCCTTCGTTATTAAAAGGGCAAACAGAAGGGCAGGTGGATGGGAAACTGGGCTTTATGTCGACGGTCTACAGTCGCGTTAATGGGTTGGAAAACGCGTTGAATAATGAACGCTGGCGTGCGTGTTCGCGTGCTTTGGCATGTTACGCGTGCGATATTAACGTGGAGGCAAAATGTTTTTTATCAGTTGATGCTCCATAAGAAATTAGTCGAATTTTAAAAATTAATAATCAAGTTTCGCAGTTTCAATCAGAGTTTTTTATAAATCCATTTCCGACACTGATCTCCGGTCTTTGTGAAGACTCCGAACAATTCTCCACAAGCCGGAAAATTGTGTTTATCAACGCCGGGTCGCGCTTTCCATCCCGAAATTACTATTTACATTTCACAACTCGAGTCTATATTGAATGTCAAAGTCTAATTCGTTCAGGAATTCCAATTTCAAGCGTTTTGTTGAATTACTTGGTTTCATTTACTTACCCATTATCCACACAAATTTAATTAAGAGAACAATGAGATTGAGAAAAGATAAAGTCTGTTCATGTCAGTCTAGCAATGACGAACTAGTATTGTGTTGTCTAGTCTGTATAGTTTGTTGAGAATTTTCTGTCTAGTCCCGTCTGTCTATTCTTGTCTATCTAGTCTTGTCCGTCTAGTCTTGCCTGTGTAGTGTTGTTGCTCTAGTGTAGTCTGTCTAGTCTTCTCTGTCTGGTCTTGACTGTCTAGTCTTATCTGTTTAGTCTTGTCTGTCTAGTCTTGCCTGTATAGTGTTGTCTGTATAGTGTTGTCTGCATAGTGTTGTCTGTATAGTGTTGTCGCTCTAGTGTTGTCTGTCTAGCCTTGTTTGTCCAGTCTTGCTTACATGTGACATAAGTAAAGGCAAAACTAAATAGTAGATAATTGATTAACACAAGTCTTGTCAAGTTCTCTTGACTCAAAACTGAGTCTGAGACTAGTGACAATGACAAGACTAGATAGACAAGACTAGACAGACAATACTAGACAGACAAGGCTAGACAAAGCTAGATAGACAAAGCTAGACAGACAAGACTAGACAGACAATACTAGACAGACAAGACTAGACAGACAAGACTAGACAGACAAGACTAGACAGACAAGACTAGACAGACAAGACTAGACAGACAAGACTAGACAGACAAGACTAGACAGACAAGACTAGACAGACAAGACTAGACAGACAAGACTAGACAGACAAGACTAGACAGACAAGACTAGACAGACAAGACTAGACAGACAAGACTAGACAGACAAGACTAGACAGACAAGACTAGACAGACAAGACTAGACAGACAAGACTAGACAGACAAGACTAGACAGACAAGACTAGACAGACAAGACTAGACAGACAAGACTAGACAGACAAGACTAGACAGACAAGACTAGACAGACAAGACTAGACAGACAAGACTAGACAGACAAGACTAGACAGACAAGACTAGACAGACAAGACTAGACAGACAAGACTAGACAGACAAGACTAGACAGACAAGACTAGACAGACAAGACTAGAGAGACAAGACTAGACAGACAAGACTAGACAGACAAGACTAGACAGACAAGACTAGACAGACAAGACTAGACAGACAAGACTAGACAGACAAGACTAGACAGACAAGACTAGACAGACAAGACTAGACAGACAAGACTAGACAGACAAGACTAGACAGACAAGACTAGACAGACAAGACTAGACAGACAAGACTAGACAGACAAGACTAGACAGACAAGACTAGACAGACAAGACTAGACAGACAAGACTAGACAGACAAGACTAGACAGACAAGACTAGACAGACAAGACTAGACAGACAAGACTAGACAGACAAGACTAGACAGACAAGACTAGACAGACAAGACTAGACAGACAAGACTAGACAGACAAGACTAGACAGACAAGACTAGACAGACAAGACTAGACAGGCAAGACTAGACAGACAAGACTAGACAGACAAGACTAGACAGCGTATTTAGACAGCGTATTTATTTATTACATATAAACAGTAAAATATACAAGTATATCCGATGTTCATATGTATCCAGCACTCCGTCGCAACGACACTATGCTGGTTTTGCTAGATAATATTACAATAACATATATATACAAATAATAGAAATAATTAAGTAACATAAGTCCAAATCAATAATACTAATAATAATAGTTAACATAATAAATTACACATTAAAACATATTAAAATCTCGTAAGACAGAGCATTGATTACATCATTACAATTTAGGAATGAACTACAGTCAATAGAGCTTTGTGAGTGCACTATGAACAAATGATTATTCAATTTTAGTTTATTTTTATAAGTCGTGATCAATTCTTTTCAGTTTTTTTGCGGATATATTAAATGTTTGCCACCATTTACTATCTTTCTCAATTTGTTCAAGTTCTTCCACGTTTTTTGGCCATAACCGTTTTACATTTATAATTAAATTTTCTGTTTGTCGTCTCCAGTCTATAGTCATTGGACATTCAAAAAGGACATGTCCTGCCGTATCTTCTTGCCCACATTGACATGTTGGAGAATTTCTTTTCCCAAATTTATGGAGGTAAGACTGGAAATTACCGTGTGAGGTAATTAGTTGGACTGCATGGTGAGACAACTCAATTTGTATTCTGATCCATGGTTCAATGAAAGGGATAAACTTTTTTGTCCAACGGCCTGTTTTTGCCGACTCCCATCGAGTTTGCCTCTCGCGAAATGAGCGTAGGGAGAGTTTCCGTTTTACGATTTGAATAGAAATTTTGTCGTATATAATTTCAATCTGGAATGCTGAACCATCTTCCTCTAAATCCAATCCAGAGGCCTGTCTAGCTAACTTCAGTCACTTGCATCAATGCTTTTAGAGCAGACGAGCTATCTGAAAGAATTGAGCAAGCGTCAAAGGTTATCATTGATCTTCTTCCTAATATAGATCAGCGCCTGGTTTATGGCTACAAGCTCTGCTTGGAATATTGTACAATATTCTGCTAAATGAAATTTTTCATGATGCCTTTCTTCATTATCAACGTATAGCACAAAGGCAGCACCCACTCCCTGAACAGATTTTGAAGCGTCTGTATACAGACTGACACGATGTCCATCCGACAAATCTTGATTGTACTTTATGAAATTTATTTCAGAAGGGTGAATTTTGTAATGTATTATTGGCTCTATTAATTTTGGAGATACTGATAATCCTGTAACTTCTTTAAATGTTACCTCGTCCATGTCGCGAGCTAAATATTTGTAAGCCAATTCTTTTAATTTGATGTCTACCGGTAGTAATCCAGAAATAACGCAGGCTGCCTCTGTAGAGACTGTGCAGTAAGCTTTCGCAGATCTCAAAGCGCATATTCGTTGAACACTAAGTAGCTTTAATTTTTCTCTAACACCGCAAGATTTAAACCAAATTGGTGCCGCGTACAATAGACCAGGTTCAACAGCACCTCTATAGATGTGAACCTGTTCTGACTTGCCAAGTCCCCATTCCTTTCTACATGCAAGACCTAGCCTAGAGCTTATTTCTTTTGCCTTCCCGCAGACTTGCTTTATATGAGCTTTGAAGTTTAAACATCTATCTATTATGACCCCTAAATATTTTATATTATCTAAACATTTAATTTTATTTCCCGCTAATTTAAAGATAGGTCTTCTTTGTGTGAAGGTTTTCCCAAAGAAAAGGGCCTCTGTTTTCATCGCATTAAAACTTAACTTGGTTTCAGTTGCCCAATTGTTTAGTGTTTCCAATGCTTTATTTGCTTTTAATTTTAAATCCGCGATAGTTCCTGAAGTTACAAGTAGCATTGTATCATCTGCATATGCTATAATTTCGCACCCGTGTGGCAATTCCAAATCAAATATTGTGTCGTACACAATTTTCCAAAAACCAGGACGATTTGGATCCTTGTGGACATCCTTTGGTAACATTTTGCTCGATGTGAATACCCGGTTCCAATATTATCGCTTTCTTTTTGAAAAATAGTCTCTTGTTAAATTAATAAGATTATTTGGGCAATTTTTAACTATTAAGCGTTGGATAATTAGAGGCCACCAAGCATTGTCAAAAGCCCCACTAATGTCTAGAGCAATTGCTGCACAATATTGTTTTTTCGAAATTGAAGATTCTATTAAGCTTAGCACTTTCAATATAGCGTCAGTAGTACTCACGCCCTTCCTGAAACCATATTGGTTTGCATTCAATGGGTCCTTAATGCTAAAATAATGTTCTATTCGGCAAATAAGCAGTGAGTCCAAAACTTTTCCCACCACCGGGAGTAAACTGATTGGCCTAAAGTCTTTTGGGGTTAAGCCTTGTTTATTAGGTTTTGGAATTATTTTTATAAGTTGTTTTTTCCAGCAGGATGGAAAAACTCCTTTACTCAAACATTTGTTGAAAAGATTTTGAAAAATTTTCGGAGCACTATAAAATGCAGCTTTTACGATATCCGAGGAAATTCCGTCAATTCCTGGTGCCTTTTTCGGATTCATCTGACTTATAGCTCGTTCTATTTCAGAAATTCCGAATTCGATGTCATCAGGCCCCCCTTTACCCAGTAACGCTTGATTTCTTATTTCTTTTTGTGTGTTGGATTCAGTATTTTTGTCTTCTGGAAAAAAAGCTTCAAGAAGTTCTTTAGTAGTATCTAACAAGTCTAGTGAATTATTTCTCTTCTTTAAACTTGTTAGATATCTCGTTGAAGTTTTCTTCCCCCTCATAATCCTATACACAGGTCCCCAAGGATCTCCTTTTGAAGAGTGAGTGCAAAACTCACGCCATTTTTCTTTCTTTGTATCCATAATTTTTTCCTTATATTCATGCGTTTTATTCTTGTATAATATACGATTTTCTTCCCTTTTTGTACCTGAACTGTGTTGGTATATGCGTCTAAGTCGGTTGTTTTCCTTCCTAAGAATAGTTAATTCAGGGGTCCACCATGGTACTGAGTTTGAAAAAGATTTGCGAAGTGGTATGGAGTCCTGTGCTGCATTTATCAATGAATAGTTTAAAGCCATCGCATACGTTGTAATTTCATAAGGTGATTGGCAATCTTCTATGGCTGGATAAATTTTGTTGATGTTGATCAGAAAAAGTTCATGAAATTTCTGCCAATTTGCCCTTTTTGTACAAAATCCACGAGGAAGTTCCGGTATTTCTTTTCCTAAACCAATAGACCACCTGATATATTTATGGTCTGATAAACTGCATTCTTCTGTTAAATGCCAATCTTCTATTAAGCCACTCAGCTTACCATTTGCAACTGTTACGTCTATTAAACTAGAACCATTAGGTCTAACGAATGTTGGTTCTGAGCCACGATTTAGGAATTGTAAATTATATTTACAAAATATTCTGTCTACCATTCTTCCTCTTTTATCTTCCGTTCGACTGCCCCATGAATACGACTTAGAATTGAAGTCGCCTGCTATTAAAATATCTCCTTTCGAATTTAGTTCCTCAATTATTTTTTCTGTATTTCCTATATTTTCTTCAAATTTATCATTTTCAATGGGTCTTCCTTGCGGAGGTAAATATAAAGATATTGCGAAAAATTTTATATCGCCACAAATCAATTGGACTATGGTCAAAAGATTGGTAGACATTGCTGCCATGAACATGACATTGATTCGTGAGTCTGTTATTACGATAGTAGATTTAATTGTAAAGCTTTCAGATTTATTATTTTGTATAACTCTATAATGAGCAGGAAATCCCATAACCTTCCCACGAAATATGTGTGGTTCTTGAATAAAAATAATTTGTAACTTATCTCTTAAAATTTTTTCCAAGACAGACAAGACTAGACAGACAAGACTAGACAGACAAGACTAGACAGACAAGACTAGACAGACAAGACTGGACAGACAAGACTGGACAGACAAAACTGGACAGACAAGACTGGACAGACAAGACTAGACAGACAAGACTAGACAGACTAGACAGACAAGTCTAGACAGACAAGACTAGACAAACAAGACTAGACAGACAAGACTAGACAGACAAGACTGGACAGACAAGACTGGACAGACAAGACTGGACAGACAAGACTGGACAGACAAGACTGGACAGACAAGACTGGACAGACAAGACTGGACAGACAAGACTGGACAGACAAGACTGGACAGACAAGACTGGACAGACAAGACTGGACAGACAAGACTGGACAGACAAGACTGGACAGACAAGACTGGACAGACAAGACTGGACAGACAAGACTGGACAGACAAGACTGGACAGATAAGACTGGACAGACAAGACTGGACAGACAAGACTGGACAGACAAGACTGGACAGACAAGACTAGACAGACAAGACTAGACAGACAAGACTAGACAGACAAGACTAGACAGACAAGACTAGACAGACAAGACTAGACAGACAAGACTAGACAGACAAGACTAGACAGACAAGACTAGACAGACAAGACTAGACAGACAAGACTAGACAGACAAGACTAGACAGACAAGACTAGACAGACAAGACTAGACAGACAAGACTAGACAGACAAGACTAGACAGACAAGACTAGACAGACAAGACTAGACAGACAAGACTAGACAGACAAGACTAGACAGACAAGACTAGACAGACAAGACTAGACAGACAAGACTAGACAGACAAGACTAGACAGACAAGACTAGACAGACAAGACTAGACAGACAAGACTAGACAGACAAGACTAGACAGACAAGACTAGACAGACAAGACTAGACAGACAAGACTAGACAGACAAGACTAGACAGACAAGACTAGACAGACAAGACTAGACAGACAAGACTAGACAGACAAGACTAGACAGACAAGACTAGACAGACAAGACTAGACAGACAAGACTAGACAGACAAGACTAGACAGACAAGACTAGACAGACAAGACTAGACAGACAAGACTAGACAGACAAGACTAGACAGACAAGACTAGACAGACAAGACTAGACAGACAAGACTAGACAGACAAGACTAGACAGACAAGACTAGACAGACAAGACTAGACAGACAAGACTAGACAGACAAGACTAGACAGACAAGACTAGACAGACAAGACTAGACAGACAAGACTAGACAGACAAGACTAGACAGACAAGACTAGACAGACAAGACTAGACAGACAAGACTAGACAGACAAGACTAGACAGACAAGACTAGACAGACAAGACTAGACAGACAAGACTAGACAGACAAGACTAGACAGACAAGACTAGACAGACAAGACTAGACAGACAAGACTAGACAGACAAGACTAGACAGACAAGACTAGACAGACAAGACTAGACAGACAAGACTAGACAGACAAGACTAGACAGACAAGACTAGACAGACAAGACTAGACAGACAAGACTAGACAGACAAGACTAGACAGACAAGACTAGACAGACAAGACTAGACAGACAAGACTAGACAGACAAGACTAGACAGACAAGACTAGACAGACAAGACTAGACAGACAAGACTAGACAGACAAGACTAGACAGACAAGACTAGACAGACAAGACTAGACAGACAAGACTAGACAGACAAGACTAGACAGACAAGACTAGACAGACAAGACTAGACAGACAAGACTAGACAGACAAGACTAGACAGACAAGACTAGACAGACAAGACTAGACAGACAAGACTAGACAGACAAGACTAGACAGACAAGACTAGACAGACAAGACTAGACAGACAAGACTAGACAGACAAGACTAGACAGACAAGACTAGACAGACAAGACTAGACAGACAAGACTAGACAGACAAGACTAGACAGACAAGACTAGACAGACAAGACTAGACAGACAAGACTAGACAGACAAGACTAGACAGACAAGACTAGACAGACAAGACTAGACAGACAAGACTAGACAGACAAGACTAGACAGACAAGACTAGACAGACAAGACTAGACAGACAAGACTAGACAGACAAGACTAGACAGACAAGACTAGACAGACAAGACTAGACAGACAAGACTAGACAGACAAGACTAGACAGACAAGACTAGACAGACAAGACTAGACAGACAAGACTAGACAGACAAGACTAGACAGACAAGACTAGACAGACAAGACTAGACAGACAAGACTAGACAGACAAGACTAGACAGACAAGACTAGACAGACAAGACTAGACAGACAAGACTAGACAGACAAGACTAGACAGACAAGACTAGACAGACAAGACTAGACAGACAAGACTAGACAGACAAGACTAGACAGACAAGACTAGACAGACAAGACTAGACAGACAAGACTAGACAGACAAGACTAGACAGACAAGACTAGACAGACAAGACTAGACAGACAAGACTAGACAGACAAGACTAGACAGACAAGACTAGACAGACAAGACTAGACAGACAAGACTAGACAGACAAGACTAGACAGACAAGACTAGACAGACAAGACTAGACAGACAAGACTAGACAGACAAGACTAGACAGACAAGACTAGACAGACAAGACTAGACAGACAAGACTAGACAGACAAGACTAGACAGACAAGACTAGACAGACAAGACTAGACAGACAAGACTAGACAGACAAGACTAGACAGACAAGACTAGACAGACAAGACTAGACAGACAAGACTAGACAGACAAGACTAGACAGACAAGACTAGACAGACAAGACTAGACAGACAAGACTAGACAGACAAGACTAGACAGACAAGACTAGACAGACAAGACTAGACAGACAAGACTAGACAGACAAGACTAGACAGACAAGACTAGACAGACAAGACTAGACAGACAAGACTAGACAGACAAGACTAGACAGACAAGACTAGACAGACAAGACTAGACAGACAAGACTAGACAGACAAGACTAGACAGACAAGACTAGACAGACAAGACTAGACAGACAAGACTAGACAGACAAGACTAGACAGACAAGACTAGACAGACAAGACTAGACAGACAAGACTAGACAGACAAGACTAGACAGACAAGACTAGACAGACAAGACTAGACAGACAAGACTAGACAGACAAGACTAGACAGACAAGACTAGACAGACAAGACTAGACAGACAAGACTAGACAGACAAGACTAGACAGACAAGACTAGACAGACAAGACTAGACAGACAAGACTAGACAGACAATACTAGACAGACAAGACTAGACAGACAAGACTAGACAGACAAGACTAGACAGACAAGACTAGACAGACAAGACTAGACAGACAAGACTAGACAGACAAGACTAGACAGACAAGACTAGACAGACAAGACTAGACAGACAAGACTAGACAGATAAGTCTAAGCTTATGCCTTGTCAAAATATATACCTTGCATTAATAAGTTTGCGATACGTGACGTAAGTTCCCTTCGTCACGTACGCACGTTAGTAAAACTACCTACCGGGCGCTAATTACGAACGTGGGGGATGTTGACTAGACATCTGTTAAGAAAGTGTATAAAATACAGAATACACTATAACAAGTATTTGATAAACTGTGGAGAAGGTGTTGATTAAGAGTCAATGAATTATCATTGTGACCTGGTAACAATGATATAGAATAGAATAGACTAGAATAGACTAGAATAAACTAGATAAGACTAGAACGACAAAAGTAGAAAGCTAGGACAGTTCTACGGCAAATCCCATAAGGATTTACATAGGGGTCTGAATTCACATTTCTTCCGGTCCTGGAGGTTGGTGGGTCGGTGAGACCTTTGGTGGGGGGACGCCGGGAAAAAATCTAATCTGGTTATCTGGTACACCTGATTATCATTAATCAGCTTCTAATCAGCTTTAAAACACTAAACAGGGTGTGCTGTCTATGTAACCTCAGGCTAAACAGGGTGTTTAGTGTTTTAAAGCTGATTAAAATATGATTCAAGCCGATTAAAAGCAGATTAAAGCTGATTGAAAGTTGATTAAAAGCAGATTAAAGCTGATGAAACGCTGATTAATAGATGATTAAAGCTGATTAATAGCGTATTAAAGCTGATAACCTGATTACCAGATAATCAGATTTGATTTTCCTCCCCGGCGCACCCCCGCCAGAGCTCTTTCCAGTCCACCAACCACCCTGACCGGAAGAAATGTGAGTTCAGACCCCTATGTAAATCCTTATGGGATTTGACGCTAGAACTCTCCTAGCTTATTTACTGACAAATGTAGACATACAAAATTATGCAGAAAAGACGAACAAGACTAATTTCAAATTAAATATTGCTTTAACAGACAAGATCTAGTTAGAACTTTCTAACTAATCCATCAACAAAGCTAATACTTCGGTTTTGATAAAACATCCAGCCTTCAAATCTTCGCCCTCGTGCATATTAAATCGAGCTATTACATTCTGCCAAGTCGCCAACTGTTCTCTCGCAGATAATTCAAACGAACGTAAATTATCGCGAAAACTTTCTACCCTCAAGCCAAGTCAACTCCCCAACTCAGATAGTTTATTCCCAAAGATAATTAATTTAGTTATAACAGACTAGACGGACCAGACGGACTTTTTTTTAATTCATTTATTATATAAGAGTAATAATAGAAAACATAAAACATGACACTCCGGGCCCGCTCTTCGCATTACTATGACCTATTCTACCCAGTGGGTATATTCAGATGCCTCCTTTCTGCGGCTTGTCTCAACTTATCGTCTTCCTCCTTTTGGGTCATTATGTCTTTTATCGCTTTGTTCACGTTGTCCCAGTTTTTTTCTGTCCTTAACTTGTGGTCTGTTATTGTTCTTGGTTCTAACACACCGTCCTGCATTATCGTTGCTCGTTCTCGTTCCCATCTATCGCAAACGAATAGGGTGTGGTACACGCTGTCGTCTTCTTCGCAGTAGTCACACTGTGCTTCTCGTGCTCTGCCTATGCTTTGCAAATAGCCCAAATCCCTGTACCATGAGAATCTGTTGCAGATGGAAGTTGGGTTGTCCGTGCTTTCTGTCTTTCGATTGGATTGGGTCCGGGATTAATAATCTGGTCCATTGTCCCATTTCTGTATGCTCGCATTTTCTTTGCCATTCCTTACGCGTATTTTGCCTGGCTGTTTCTTTTTAGGGTTCCGTACCGAAAACGGAAACCTTATAGGATCACTTTGTTGTCCGTCTGTCTGTCAGTCTGTCTGTCTGTCTGTTATACTTATAAAGACCATTTTTCTCAGGAACGCGTAGAGGAACAAGTTGAAATTTGTATCAAATACTCGGGTCTGCGGTCTCTTTCAGCTGTAAATCAAACTTGTAAGTCCACGCGATCAAAAGTAATGACCGTTTATGTCGCATATTTTCGATTTCACAAGGGAATCAAAACCTATAGGGTACTTCCCGTTGACCTGGAATCATGAAATTTGGCAAGAAGTGGTGTCTTATAGCACATGTAAAGGGAAACATCTGAAAACCGTAAATATGTAGTTTAATTACAAGAAAAAATGCGAATTTACTATTAGAAACTTATGAAAATACACAAATGTGTTGCGTGGTATTGTCAGGCAGCAGAAGCATATGGGTTGCATACAGTTAGGTCCTCCTCCGTTAGGTACGAAGGTTAAAAAGTATGTGTCAGCACCGAGCTGTTTATTCTGAATTTTCTATGTTTATATTCGTTATGCATTTAATCTCGTACGCTAAAAAAATCAAAATTTAGACATAATATATACCCTGTATATATTATGTCTAAATTTTGCTTGTTTATAACCGACATGCGACATACTCAATTCCCGTAACATCCTGTATATATCATATTTCGTCTAATTTTTGTTTATAATCTACATATACTTAAATCACGTACGCCCCCTATTTGTTGGTAGTCAACTGCCCAAAAGCAGTCAATTGAACAACTTAATGTTAAGAGTATCGAAATAGATCTATAAATAGTTAATTTATTAGTTTATATTAGATCTAGAAATAGTTAGATGTTAATATAAGTTAGTGAATAAGTGTAATACTAAAATAAAGTTTTCTTTTTATAAATTTAAAAATATTCGCGTTATTTAAAAAAAATACCCTGTATACCTTTATACAGGGTATATAGGTATACAGGCAAAATTGAGCAGTAAAAACAAATAGTGAAGTTCCAGAACCCCTAAACACTCATAGTGAATGGGGGATGTATGGTAATAGAATATAGGGTAGAATTCCATCGTACGACAGCGACATCTTGAGGTTATGCTTGCAGCGGTACTAAGATGGTCGTGAGTTCAGGAGGGCTACTTGTCAAGTTAACTGAATGTGCTTGCTACGTCCTCCACACAAAAAAGGTACCTTGCTTACAAGTTTGTACGGAACCCTCGGTGCGAGAGTCACAACTCGCACTTGGCCGGGTTTTTTGACTTTGTCTCGGCCTGCTGGGTAGCAAGACATGCGTTCTTGCGCAGTCTGCTCGATGGGGACGATACCGGCGATTACGAGAGTTGCGTCTTTAGATACGGTCCGGTATGCACTGCAAACCCGTAATGCCCTTTTTCTTTGTACCTTGGCCAGTTGCTGCTTCTTTCTTTCTGTCAGTGCGTTAGCCCACGCAGGAGTCCCGTACAACATGATGGAGTGGGCCACTGAGTTAAGCAACCTGCGTTTGCTGCATTTTCGACCTCCGACGTTTGGCATCAGCTTTGGTAGTGCGTATGCGGTTTTTGTGGCTTTTGAGGCAGCACAGTTTATGTGTGTTGAGATGTTTAATCCTCCTTCTATGATGAATCCCAGATATTTTACCCCTTCCTTGGGTTTGATCTTCGTCTCTTGGATCCTAAAGGATATGTGAGAGTCTACGGCCTCTGTTTTTTTTTTTGGCGCAAGCCTTAACCCCTTACTTGACATCCATTTGTTTATTTTTTCGACCGCTATATTTGCTTTCTGCATCAGGCCCTTTTGTGTCTCTGCAGTTACGACTATTGCTAGGTCATCTGCAAATCCGATTGTGGTTACTCCTTCGGGTTGTGTCATTTCTGCCAGTTCGATGAGCACTCCATCGAACATCACATTGGAGGGTGTGGGGCCCAGGACCGATCCTTGTTGGACCCCACTGGTGATGCTGTATTCTTGTTTAGGCTCCTTATCATCCTTTGTAGATATGGGGACATACCTTTTGCAGATATTTCGGTCATTATATGCTGCCAGGATGCAGAGTTAAGGGCATTTCTCACGTCAATGATTAGACGGACTAGGCGGACTAGACCGACTAGACCAACTAGAGCGACTAGACCGACTAGACCAACTAGAGCGACTAGACCGACTAGACCGACTAGACCGACTTGACCGACTAGACCGACTAGACCGACTAGGCCGACTAGGCCGACTAGGCCGACTAGACCGACTAGACCGACTAGGCCGACTAGACCGACTAGACCGACTAGACAGTTGTTTTGTTTTGTGCAGTGTCAAACCTGTTGCCTTAATTCTTGTTTAATTGTTAAATGTGATGAGTTGAATCGAAATCGATAGCGAGTTTCACACGACCGTGCGAACTTTGAACTTAGAAAACTTGCTGAAAACAAATCCGGATTGTTTTCGAGGCGAGAATTTTCCGACTTTCCCGTCGGAAAAACTCACCAAGTTTCCTTTGTCGAGTGCGCTTTTTCCACCACGCGCCTGTTGTAACACCGAATCGATTTTTTTTGTAATTACTTCAGTTCTTGTCGTACATCATTTATTTACAACTTAAATTGAATTCTCATTCACTTATTATTAAATAATAGATATTACTGCTATTAGCCTTAATAGATATTACTGCTATTGTAAAAACAATTAGTTATTATCAGGTGTAATCAAGTTGATTACAAATATTATATTTTCAACTAGATATGTTACAAGAGATAAGACTACGCAGACAAAACTAGACAGATTAGATTAAACAGACAAGATTAGATAATCCAGACAGATGCGAATATGCAAACATGACTAGACAAACAAAACTAGACAGATTAGATTAGACAGACAAGATTAGGTAGACTAGAGAGATACGATTAAACAGACGAGATCAGACAGTCCTTCTTGGTAGTAGTAATGGACCCACATAACATACCCGCCTGATAACCAGGAGACCAGGGTTCAATTCCCCGCCGAGACAGAGGCCGCCAAGACTAGATTAAGAATAATACTAAACATACAAGACTAGACATAAAATACTTTTTTTATGGTGGCTGGGGGAAGGTCTACCAGAGTGCGGAGCTCTCATCCGCTAAACCCCTAGTCCACTTGGCGATATGTTATTATTATCTTCAGGGTGAAGAGACGTAAAAGACTAGACAGGCATAACTAGATATACGGGAATAGAGAGGCAAACAATATAAATTGGTCCTTACATATGTACGACGACGCCTAAAGCGGTCAACGGGTTCGTAGGAAGGTCCTGTGGATCTTTGACAGGGTTTTCCACTCTCATATTGGATTCTGTTTGAACACGCATAAATTGTTTGCTCTCACAAAGCTCTCAATAAAACATGTTTGAATGTGAGACTGGCATGAAAGTAGATGTTAAGGAATTTTTAAAACTAGACGAATAAGTGTGGACATACAAGTCTAAATAGATAAAAATGGATGCGGAAAACTAGATATTCAACCCAGTAGGGAAAGATAGTAGCTATTTTTTAAACCCACCGCCGCCACAACGACCTTCAATCTTAGTAGTAGTTCTTAAATCAACTTTTAAACGGCTTTAATCAGCTTTTAATCAGCTTTAGTCAGCCTTTAATAACCAGCTTTAACCCTAAAAAACACTAAGAGAGTGTGAGGTCTATGTGGGCCCACGCGACATCTCTACAGACCTCACACCCTGTTTAGCGTGAGGCTACATAGATCTCATACTCTTTTACAGCTGATCAAAGGCTGATTAAAGTTGATTAAAGCCGTTAAAAAGCTGATTACAGCTGATTTAAGTTGTTATGTTCTAGTTTTCAGTTATTGCTAACTAATTTTGTTGTCTATACGCTCACCAATTTTGGATATGCTATCTAGTCTAGAAGTCAAGATCTCGTCGAAATTATTAGTGCAGCCTAGTATATATTAATAAATGTTTGTTTATAGTTAAACCAATGTTTGAAAGTTCGTCAATTTGAAGCAATTGTAGTTAGGACATTTTAGTTTTAAGTTATAAATAATCTATTTAGTTGACTATTTACGTACTAAGTTTGGTTGGTCTAGCTAGTCTAGAAGGCGAGATATAGACTAAATCTCGCATATGCTATTTCAATTGAATATTCAACTTTGGTACCCCTTAACTTTGGTCTAAATCTAGATAGCATGTTCTAGTTTCTAGTGATTGCTAACTAATTTTGTTGTCTATACGCTCACCAATTTTGGATATGCTATCTAGTCTAGAAGTCAAGATCTCGTCGAAATTATTAGTGCAGCCTAGTATATATTAATAAATGTTTGTTTATAGTTAAACCAATGTTTGAAAGTTCGTCAATTTGAAGCAATTGTAGTTAGGACATTTTAGTTTTAAGTTATAAATAATCTATTTAGTTGACTATTTACGTACTAAGTTTGGTTGGTCTAGCTAGTCTAGAAGGCGAGATATAGACTAAATCTCGCATATGCTATTTCAATTGAATATTCAACTTTGGTACCCCTTAACTTTGGTCTAAATCTAGATAGCATGTTCTAGTTTTTAGTGATTGCTAACTAATTTTGTTGTCTATACGCTCACCAATTTTCAATTTGCTACGTAGTCTACAAGTCAAGATCTCATCGAAATTATTAGTGCAGCCTAGTATATATTAATAAATGTATGTTTATAGATAAACCAATGTTTGAAAGTTCGTCAATTTTAAGCAATTGTAGTTAGGACATTCTAGTTTCTAGCTATGACTAGTCTATTTAGTTAACTATTTGCATACCAAGTTTGGTTAGTTTAGTTAGTCTAACAGTCGAGAAATAGACTAAAGCTCGCATAGACTATTTTAAATGGATATTAAACTTTGATATCTCATAACTTTTGTCTAAATTTATATAGAATGTTCTAGTTTTCAGTTGTTGCTAACTAATTTTGCCTATACGCTCACCAATTTTGAATTTGCTATGTAGTCTAGACATAGTCAAGATCTCGTCGATATTATTAGTGCAGTCTAGTATATATCAATAAATATTTGTTTATTGTTAAACCAATGTTTGTAAATTTTAAGCAATTTTAGTTAGGACATTCTAGTTTATAGTTGTGACTACCCTGTTTAGTTGACTATTTGCTTGCCAAGCTTGGTTAGTCTAGTTAGTCTAGAAGCCAAAATATAGACTAAAGCTCCCAAAGACTATTTTAAATAAATATTCAACTTTGATATCTCTTATCTTTGGTCTCAATCTAGATAGAATGTTCTAGTTTTCAGCTATTGTTAACTAATTTTGTTGTCTATACGTTTACCTATTTTCAATAGACTACGTAGTCTATAAGTCAAGTTCTCGTCGAAATTATTAGTCCAAATTAATAAATATTTGTTTATAATAAAACCAATTTTTGAGAATTTTTTAATTTTAAGCTATTGTAGCTAGAACATTCTAGTCTTCAGTTATGACTAATCTACTTAGTTGACTATATGCGTACCAAGTTTGGTTAGTCTAGTTAGTCTAGAAGTCGAGATATAGACTAAAGCTCGCACAGACTATTTTAAATCTTTGATACCTCTTAACTTTGGTCTGAACCTAGATAAAATGTTCTAGTTTTCGGCTATCGCTAACTAATTTTGTTGTATATACGTTCACCAATTTTCAATAGACTACATGGTCTACAAGTCAAGATATCTTCGAAATTATTAGTCTAAATTAATAAATATTTGTTTATAATAAAACCAATGTTTGAGAGTTTGTTAGTTTTAGTGAGAGGTCTATGTAGCCCCACGCTAAACAGGGTGTGAGGTCTGTAGAAATGTAGCGTGGGGCCACATAGACCTCACACTCTTTTAGTGTTTTTTAGGGTTTAAGCTGGTTATTAAAGGCTGATTAAAGCTGATTAAAGCTAATTAAAAGCTGATTAAGACCGTTTAAAAGCTGATTTAAGAACTACTACTAAGATTGAAGGTCGTTGTGGCGGCGGTGGGTTTAGAACATAGCTACTATCTTTCTCTATTGAGTTGAATATCTAGTTTTCCGCATCCATTTTTATCTATTTAGACTTTTATGTCCACGCTTATTCGTCTAGTTTTAAAAATTCTACTTTCTTGCCAGTCTCACATTCAAACCTGTTTTATTGAGAGCTTTGTGAGAGCAAACAATTTATGCGTGTTCAAACAGAATCCAATATGAGAGTCGAAAACCCTGTCAAAGATCCACAGGACCTTCCTATGAACCCGTTGACCGCTTTAGGCTTCGTCGTACATATGTAAGGACCAATTTACATTGTTTGCTTCTATATTCCCGTACATCTAGTTATGTCTGTCTAGTGTTTTAAGTCTCTTCACCCTGAAGATAATAATGATTCCGGGGTGGAAAAACATATCGTCAAGTGCACTAGGTTTAGCGGATGAGAGCTCCGCACTCAGGCAGGTAGAGCTTCCCCCAGCCACCATAAAAACAGTCTTTTATGTCAAGTCCTGTATGTTTAGTATTATTCTTAAACTAGTCTTGTTTGTCTGGACTCTTCTAGTTTTTCTAAACAAAAGTTTCTAACAAAACTGCCTCTGTCTCGGCGGGGAATTGAAGCCTGGTCTCCCGGTTATCAGGCTGGTATGTTGTCCATTAATACTACAAAGAAGGACTGTCTGATCTCGTCTGTTTAATCGTATCTCTCTAGTCTACCTAATCTTGTCTGTCTAATCTACTCTGTCTAGTTTTGTTTGTCTAGTCATGTTTGCATATTCGTATCTGTCTAGGTTATCTACTCTTGTCTGTTTAATCTAATCTGTCTAGTTTTGTCTGCGTAGTCTTATCTCTTGTAACATATCTTGTTGAAAATATAATATACGTAATCAACTTGATTACACCTGATAATAACTAATTGTTGTTACAATAGCAGTAATATATATTAAGGCTAATAGCAGTAATATCTATTATTTAATAATAAGTGAATGAGAATTCAATTTAAGTTGTAAATAAATGATTTACGACAAGAACTGAAGTAATTACAAAAAAAATCGATTCGGTGTTACAACAGGCGCGTGGTGGAAAAGGCGCGCTCGACAAAGGAAACTTGGGAGTTTTTCCGACGGGAAAGTCGGAAAATTCTCGCCTGGAAAACAATCCGGACTTCGCACAGCCGTGTGAAGCTCGGTATCAGGTATCTCGGTATAATAAAACCAATGTTTGAGAGTTTGTTAATTTTAGTGAGAGGTCTATGTAGCCCCACGCTGAACAGGGTGTGAGGTCTATGTAGCCCCGCGCTACATAGACCTCACACCCTGTTTAGCGTGCGGCTACTTGTACCTCTCACTCTTTTACAGCTAATTAAAGGCTGAATAAAGCTGATTCAAACCTGATTAAAACCATTTAAAAGCCGATTACAGCTGATTTAAGAACTACTGATAAGATACAAGGTCGTTGTGGCGGGGGGTTTATAACATACTATATTTCCCTACTCAAGACTGTATATACTAGACTTGGCAGACAAGACGATAAAATAGCGACTAAAACTAAGCATGAAGTTTCAATTTAATATGCGTTAATATTGGTTAAGCCTGTAAGTGTATTTATGTAGTTTGTACTAAGATTATGAGTTTGTTTATATAGTCTGGACTAAGTCTATAAGTGTGCTTTTTATATTGTGTGGGCTGAGTTTAAACTACTTTTGTCGTTCACTTGTTTCAGGTGTTTCCTACACAAAAATATTGGAAGACACTGGAGATGATCTTTTTATCATCAATGAGGTGAGTTGGTTTAATTATTTTGTCCACTTATTTATTCTAGTCTTGCCTTATCTAGTATTACCTGGTCTTGTTTATTCTTGTCTGCTCTTCTCTGTTCTTGTCCGGCTTTGTCTGATCTTATTCGGACTTCTCTGATCTTGTCCGACCTTTGACCGATTTTGATCCGACGAATCCGATTTGTTTGATCTTGTCTAATCTGGCCTTGTCTGGTCTTGGCTGATCTTGTGTACTCTTGTCTGCCCTTGTCCGGCCTTGTCTGGACTATTCTGCTCTTGTCCAGTCTTTTCTAGCCTTGTCTAGGATTGTCTAGCATTGTCTAGTTTTTCTAGCCTTACCTTATACTATTTCTTGACAGCCCCTTGACACTTGAACCTGTGTCTAGTCATGCCTATTCTTGTCTAAAATTCTCTAGTCTTGTCTAGCCTTCTCTAGTCTTTTCTAATCTTGTCTAGTCCTGTCTAGTTATTTCAAATCTTAACTATTTCAACAACAACGTCGCAATTTTCTTTTTTTTTATCTTTGAAAATATCTATGTCTGTGTGCACAGTTCCAGAAGCTCTTGTGGGATGTTCCCGAGGGAATTGCCCGGATCGATACGCGCGCGGGTTTAAGTCCCCAAAAGCGAGTAATCGGAAATGTGCAAATTTCAAACGACCCGACGATACCTGATAATTTGACAAAATAAATTACATTTTGCAAACATGGAATACAGACTAGAGAGACAAGATTGAATATACAAGACTAGGCAGACAAAACTAGATGAATAAAACTAGATAGATAAGAAAGACTATACAGACAAGACTAGGCGAAGCAAGACTTGATAAGCAAGATTAGACTGAGAGGACTGGACAGATAAGGCTAGACAGACTAGACTCGACAGACAAGACTTGACAGACAAGACTTGACAGCCAAGACTAGACATACAAGACTAAACAGACAAAACTAGACAGACAAGACTAGAAAAACATGGCTAGACAGACAAGACTAGGCAAACGAGATTAGGCAGACAAGACTAGTCAGACAAGACTAGACTGACAAAACTTAACAGAGAAGACTGGACAGACAAGACTAGACAGACAAGACTAGACAGACAAGTCTTGACAGACAAGACTAGACAGACAACACTAGACAGACAAAACTAGACGAACAAGACTAGACAGACAAGACTAGTCAGACAAGACTAGTCAGACAAGACTAGACTGATTAGACAGACAAGACTAGACAGACAAAACTTAACAGAGAAGACTGGACAGACAAGACTAGATAGACAAGACTAGACAGACAAGTCTTGACAGACGAGACTAGACAGACAAGGCTAGACAGACAAAACTAGACACAAGACTAGACAGACAAGACTAGACAGACAAGACTAGACAGACAAGACTAGACAGACAAGACTAGACAGACAAGACTAGACAGACAAGACTAGACAGACAAGACTAGACAGACAAGACTAGACAGACAAGACTAGACAGACAAGACTAGACAGACAAGACTAGACAGACAGGACTAGATAGACAAGACTAGACCGGCAATACTAGACTAATTCTAATTCTCACCTATTTAGCATTATTTTTAAGAAATTTTTAAATAATGTTGTCTATTTGTTGCAGAGGTACGATTGGCCTGTGGCTTCAAGACTAGACAGACAAGTTTAGATAGACTAGACTAGACAGACAGGACGAGACAGACAAGACTAGACAGACAAGACTAGTGAGACATAACTAGACAGACAAGACTAGAGAAACAAGATTATGCAGGCAAGACTAGACAGACTAGACAGGCAAGTTTAGACAGACAAGACGATATAGACATGACTAGACAGACAAGTTTAGACAGACAAGACGAGATAGACATGACTAGACAGACAAGACGAGATAGACATGACTAGACAGAGAAAACTAGAGAGGCATGACTAGACAGACAAGATTAAACAGACAAGACTAGACAGCCAACACTAGACAGAAAAGAGTAGACAAACAAGACTAGACAGACAAGACTAGACAGACGAGACTAGACAGACAAGGCCAGACAGACAAAACTAGACACAAGACTAGACAGACAAGACTAGACATACAAGACTAGACAGACAAGACTAGACAGACAAGACTAGACAGACAGGACTAGATAGACAAGACTAGACCGGCAATACTAGACTAATTCTAATTCTCACCTATTTAGCATTATTTTTAAGAAATTTTTAAATAATGTTGTCTATTTGTTGCAGAGGTACGATTGGCCTGTGGCTAGACCTGTGGCCGAAGATGAAGTGCTGGTCATCGAGTTATACTCGAGGAATCGTCTGTTTGCAGACAAGCTAATAGGCAACTACGGCGTTGTCTTGCAGGCGGTGGTTAGAGACGGCAGACTGTCGATCAACGATTGCCTGGTAGACACAAACAACAAACCTATGCCGGTGAGTAACATCTAAAGAATTCTTCAAACCTTGATAGGCTTAAGACTATTTTTGAATAAAGAAATAAATGGATATTGAAATTGAAATTGACTACATCTTCGTTGGTGTATGAGCTGTTCGTCTGAACTAGATTTTGACTAAGAAACAATATCAAGTCCTATTTGTTTAAGTTTTTTAGTCGTATGTCAAGATTATCTTAAACTTGATAGTCTACGGCAATTTGGATTCAAATTTAAATCGTCCAAATGTTGTCAGTGTGAGAGCTGTTCAACTAGATTAGGACTAAAAGTCTTTACACATTTGTTAAAAATATTTGAAATAAAACTACTTATGTTACTTGTTTCAAGAGATCGTTTATTAATGACTATAATTTGACGAACACAGTGGCATCTTCAGATCTACTGTCTAGAGAAAAGAACATTTCTAATAAATGTTATTTCCATTAAATTGTATTTTCAGAGTCAGTTATTTGTTAAAACTTCTTAAATCAAGATAAGTCTTAATCTTCTTAGTCTAAGTAATATTGGATTGAGATTTAGTTCCTTTTTCTCCTGGAACTAAAATTCTGGACTCAATTAGGACTAAATTAGGACTAAGAGTTTTTCTAATAATACTAGATCAATACTTATTGGTCTACACTTCTTCAAAAATAGATTGTCTTGAAGTTGTTAATTTAAGACATGCTGTATTAAAATTTTCTCGAGTATTTCATCAAAATGTCTTGAATTTGAAGTCTTTCTTTATTGAAAATTGAAACTTAAAATTATAAATGAAAACTGAAAATTGTTGCTAATATCAAATCAAATCAAATATTGTGTATTTCAATTATGTAAGCTAGGAAATACATCTATATAAAATATGTCAAAAATACAAATAACACACAAAAAAAGAAAATTAATTCTTAATAATTATAGAAAAACATATAAAAAAATTAATAAACAATTAGGAAAACACTATAAGATTTGTTCAACGCCGTATAATATTCTTCTATATTGTATGGTTCAATGTTTATAATTTTATACAGTTTTCTTCTCAAGAGATTCAAGTTTTTGATTTCTTTAAATTGTTTAGGCAAATTATTATATAATTTAATTAAACTGCAAGGTAGATTTTTCGTTGTTAACACTAGTTTGTGCCTAGGAATCTGGAGAAGTAGCTTCGTGTGTTTAGTCTCCTTTTCAGATTTCTTTGGAAATCAAATAAATGTTTGTGTTTGGAACATTAGATTTTCAAATACATATGTGCCCGTGCTAGTCTAGTATGCATATATTTGATTGTATAAATCTTCCACTGCAAAACTCTGAATTGCATGTAGTTTATTATGCGCAAAGCTTGCTTTTGAATAATAAATATATTATGAGTATCAGTTCCATTACCCTAGAATGCAATACCGAATCGGAGGTAGCTGTGAAAAATTGCGAAGGAAACTGATCTTAGTATTTCTGGTTCTACATATGGTTTGAGCATTCGTAGGGAAAATACCGCTTTATTAAGTTTGGTCGCCAGTTGTGAAGCGTGTGTGGACCATACTATCAACGTGTACACCCAGAAATCTGACGGAATCTTTTAATAGTAGTGAGTAGGGAAAGATGATGCGTTCTAAAACCTCCTCCTCCTCAAACCTCCTCTGACCTTGACCCCTAACCTAACCTTGACCTTTAACCCCTAACCTAACCTTGACCTTGACCTTGGAACTTCCGGTTTCGACTTCCGGCCGCCATTTTCGGAACTTCCAGATGCACGGGAAAATTCAAAAAATAGACGCGCGGCGGGGAAATTCAAAATTAGATCCTGTTGAGACAAATGAGGTGTGAAGTTGGTTGCATACATCAACGGGACTAAATACATGAGACTAGACCGACGAGGCTATATCCATGGGACTAAATACATGAGACTAGATAGACGGGACTAAATACATGATACTAGATAGACGAGACTAGATACATGGGGCTAGATACATGAGGCCAGACAGACGAAGCTAAATACATGAGACTAGATAGACGAGGCTAGATACATGAGACTAGATAGACGGGGTTAGATACATGAGGCTAGGTACATGGGGCTAGATAGACGGCGCTAGATACATGAGAGTAGTTAGAAAGAGACTAGAGAGACTGAACTAAAATATATAAGGGATTGTTTAATTCAACTAAAATATATGTAAAATTTCTTAAACTTGTCTGTGATTTAGATCGTATTAATTATTTAATATAAATAAAAAAGTATTTCAGCAATTAGGTTTAATTTTGAGTGAGAAATAGAATAAATTGTTTATTTTTCAGTTTACGTAATCAGTTTAGTATTTGAAGCTTTTAAATATATGAGAATGAAATAACATCCAATAATTTTTATTACAACTTCCACGATAGAAAATGTTTATGTAACCACACGTCTAGATAGGACCGAGCGTCGTCTAGCACTGATAACTATCCTGTCTCAACCTGGCTGTAAACATATGTGAAACAAATAAATTTTGAAGCGCGGTCTAATTAATTTCTTGAAATTATCCCGTGTTTAATTTTATAAGCGTAATAAGATTTAAATAAAGTTTCAGTATTCGGTTAAGCATAGCCGGATGTTTGTGTATGTCAGTGTAATCAATTTCTTCGCTTTGTTTTTCGTATTTGTGTTTATTTCAATCTACTGCCCTGGCTTTGCGATAAGACGCAGCCGGCCGTCTAGCGCTGATTACAACTCTTATCAGCGGTGCGCTAGCGGAGAAAATAATAAATTATGAAGCGTGGTCTAATGCATTTCTTAGGTTTGTATTTCGTTTTAATTTAATAAACATATTCACGTTAAACATCCAGCATTTCATTTATATAAACCAGAGTTCAATTTTCTGACATCCACTTTTCATCTACTTGCATCCACTTTCTATCTACTTGCATCCACTTTTCATCTACTTGCATCCACTTTTCACCTACTTGCATCCACTTTTCATCTACTTGCATCCACTTTTTATCTACTTGCATCCACTTTTCACCTACTTGCATCCACTTTTCACCTACTTGCATCCACTTTTCATCTACTTGCATCCACTTTCCATATACTTGCATCCACTTTTCATCACGCTCAACAGGGTGTGAGGTCTATGTGACCCCACGCTAAACAGGGTGTGAGGTCTATGTAACCCCACGCTTAACTGGGTGTAAGGTCTATGGTCTACGTGGGGCACCGTTAAAGAGGGCGTGAGGTCTATTTTTAGTCAGCTTTAATCAGCTTTTAATCAGCTTTAATCCCATTGGGTTAGTTGTGTTAGCATTAGGTTAGGTTAGCATTAGGTTAAGCTACGTGAGGCTAGGCATGAAGCGCGCTTTATTCCTAACCTCACGTAGCTTAACCTAATGCTAACCTAACCTAATGCTAACACAACTAACCCAATGGGATTAAAGCTAATTAAAGCTGTTCTAAAAATAGACCTCACGCCCTCTTTAACGAGGGTCACCATAGACCTTACACCCAGTTAAGCGTGGGGTTACATAGACCTCACACCCTATTTAGCGTGGGGTCACATAGACCTCACAACCTGTTGAGCGTGGGGTCACATAGACCTCACACCCTGTTGAGCGTGGGGTCACATAGACCTCACACCCTGTTTAGCTTGGGGTTACATAGACCTCACACCCTGTTTAGCGTGATGAAAAGTGGATGCAAGTATATGGAAAGTGGATGCAAGTAGATGAAAAGTGGATGCAAGTAGATAGAAAGTGGATGCAAGTGGATGAAAAGTGGATGCCAGAAAATTGAAGTTGTAATCAGCGCTAGACGGCCGGCTGCGTCTTATCGCAAAGCCAGGGCAGTAGATTGAAATAAACACAAATACGAAAAACAAAACGAAGAAATTGATTACACTGACATACACAAGCATCCGGCTATGCTTAACCGAATACTGAAACTTTATTTAAATCTTATTACGTTTATAAAATTAAATACGGGATAATTTCAAGAAATTAATTAGACCGCGCTTCATAATTTATTTGTTTCACATATGTTTACAGCCAGGTTGAGACATGATTGTTATCAGTGCTAGACGCTCGGTCCTATCTAGACGTGTGGTTACATAAACATTTTCTATCGTGGAAGTTGTAATAAAAATTATTGGATGTTATTTCATTCTCATACATTTAAAAGCTTCAAGTTCAAATGCTAAACTGATTACCTAAACTGAAAAAGAAACATTCCATTTCTCACTCAAAATTAAACCTAATTGCTGAAATACTTTTTTATTTATATTAAATAATTAATACGGTCTAAATCACAGACAAGTTTAAGAAATTTTACATATATTTTAGTTGATTTAAACAATCCCTTATATATTTTAGTTCAGTCTCTCTAGTCTCTTTCTAACTAGTCTCATGTATCTAGCTCCGTCTATCTAGCCACATGTACCTAGCCTCATGTATCTAACCCCGTCTATCTAGTCTCATGTATCTAGCCTCGTCTATCTAGTCTCATGTATTTAGCTTCGTCTGTCTGGCCTCATGTATCTAGGCCCATGTATCTAGTCCCGTCTATCTAGTCTCATGTATTTAGTCCCGTCTATCTAGTCTCATGTATTTAGTCCCATGGGTCTAGCCTCGTCGGTCTAGTCTCATGTATTTACTCCCGTTGATGTATGCAACCAACTTCACACCTCATTTGTCTCAACAGGATCTAATTTTAAATTTCCCCGCCATGTGTCTATTTTTTTCATTTTCCCGCGCATCTGGAAGTTCAGAAAATGGCAGCGAAGTTCCCAGGTCAAGGTTAGGTTAGGGGTTAAAGGTCAAGGTTAGGTTAGGGGTCAAGATCAGAGGAGGTTTGAGGCGGAGGAGGTTTTAGAACGCATCATCTTTCCCTACTGTAGTGTCTCCTCTCGCAATTTTATTTCCACGTGATAGTTTTTTCTTCAACGATATGTTTTAAATAAAATGATATTTGTTTTAGTTTCAATTATAACTGATTTATTTTTTACAAACCAATGAATAAGTTTCTTCATGGCAGTGTCAAAGTTCAAACTTATATCCTCCACAGTTTTATTCATTAGTAGCAGAGTAGTGTCGTCTGCATACTGTATTAGTTCACGTTCTTCTTTTATTGTATTTTGGGACAGGTAATTTACGTACAATGTAAGTGAACCAGTTAAGCAGTGGACCCAAAACGCTCCCTTGTGGTATACCAATATTTATTGTTCTCACGTCGGATTTTACGTGTCCTTGAGCTGTATAAATTTTAGTTATATGTTTTTGGTCACCAAAAAACGAATTTATGAATTTTTCTTTCCACGAAGTCCATAATTTTTCTAATTTTATGAGCAAAATCTTATGATCTACTGGATCGGAGGTCGGCAAAGTATGACTCGCGAGCCACATGTGGCTCTTTTGGTGTGAGCCTATGGCTCTTCAGAAATATATTGAAACAAAAAAAATCACAAACAAAAGAAACAGAACTGTCCCTTTTCGGAAGTTTTATGACGCCGCCACCAAGTTCATAATTTACAGTCACAGCGCGGCTCATCTCAGTTGTTTCCTTTAGTTATTGTGTCTTGCAATTAGTGTCGGATTTCTGCCTAGAACTCCAAGACCCCGGCCCTAGGAGAGGGTCTTGTAGGTTGGTGGGTCTTGGTTTGTAGGTCCTAAGGTGGTGGTAGGTTTGTAGGTCCTATAGGCCCAGCCAACGTAGGGACCCCGGTGGCGGAATCTTTAAAGCGCAATGGCCTGGCTTGCCTTATCAAAAAGCTTTATCGAACATAATATAAAATTTTTACTGCATTTTGACAAAACACGGCGCTCATAATATAACTTACAGCCCTGCGCGCAACAAAGCTATAATTAAGCCTTCTCGTCCTCCCCTACCACAGGCAGTCCATTCTATATGTCGATGCAAGAGCCAAGAAGACTAGAGACAGGAGAGTAAACTCGGGTGGAAGGAGTAAGATAAAATGGCCAAAATATTCGTGCCTAAGTGGGCGTCTCTCGCATTCCGTACACTGCGCAGTATTCAAGAGCGCAGCGTTTGCTTGTGTTGGTTTGTTATTGTAAGCCGTGTTCTGCGCATCTGTCAAGCTTCAATTGCGCAAACATTATTTCTGAAAACCCCGTCACAGCTACAAAAAACGATTCTTTAGAATTCCCATGAGAGCTTTGGATAAAAACACAGTGGGAACTATGTTATGACCCTAGAACGTTTGGCTGACTTCGATGTCCTTTCTGGACTTACACATAAAACGCCACGTTAACAAAGCAAGTGGCACAACAAAATATCTCTCGTCAAAAATATGCGATGAAATGATCAATATCATGACAGAAAAGGCAATAAATTCAATCGTGACTGAGATAAAACTTGCCTAATATTTCTCTACCTTTATGGACTGTACGCCGGACATTTCTCATGTAGATCAACTTTCTTTCATAGTGAGATATGTCTCTGAAGGTCGAACGGTTTTTGAAATTCATTCCAAATTGTGGCCATAAGTCGGAAGACCTGGGCTAAAGTCGTTCTAGAGACATTAAAAAATCACGACTTGATATCGCCGATTGCCAGGGGCAGTCTTACAACAATGCTATAGTTAAGCTTCAATGTACCGGGTGTATATTCTGGTCTTTAAGCGAGAATAAAACAAGTGCAACCCTCTGATAGATTTCGTTCCCTGTTCGGCTCTTTCACTGAATCTTGTTGGATCCTCTGCGGCCGAGCCTTGCCAAGCTGATTTCAATATTTTTTTCAATCTTTGTTCGGTAATTTGCAGTCATTGTATAATTTTTTTTGGCAGCAACATACACATTGGAAATTTTGCTGTCGAAACTGAAGTCAAATTCACCAGTCTTTCTCAGACAAGATGGGCTGACGCCTGCCGAAGTCTATGTTGCTCCTGGGATGAGATCACAGCAGCTCTTCATATAATTGTCAATGATGCAAATGAAAAACCATCTACGCCTTCTGAGGCTTCAGGTCTTCTGAATTCAGTAGACTCCAAAGAAAATTGCTTTTTGTCTTTTCCTTGAAATGACATCTTGGAAAGGTTCAACAAAGTAAGCAAATGTTAACATCGACCTGGGTGGGAACAATCGTTGGACTGTATCAGTCTTTGGTAACATACCTAGAACACCTAAAGAAACCCAGTACCTGTACCTTTGATCATTATGAGTCGAAAGTTATTGAAAAATCGTGAAATAGCTATGCATATGACATGCAGAGAAAACGTAAGCGTAAAGTCCAGTTCTACGAAGGAAAATAAAACGAGGCCGAAGACTCTGACAGAGACACATTCAGAGTTACCATTTTTAAGGTCATTATATTGATAGACTAATAGATAGTCTAATACAGGGGTCTCCAAACTTTGCGGCCTTAGGGCCATACTGATTACTCCAGTAAGTTCCGAGGGCCAAAACCATATTATCATTGTTGTCGGTGGTAAAAAGTGAAATAGTCCACTGATGAAAGAAAAAGTCCGAAAAAGTACGCAACGTTTAAAAAAGGCTGCAAATCGGACTAAAATCCGCAAAACGGCAACACTGCATATTATTAATTTTCCTGTCATTATCTGTAATTTTTAGATTAGTCGTAGAGTACGAGCCATGAGGAGTAACGTGACACGACATCTGGTGGACACAAGCGGAAATAGGTAGTACCTTCTATCGCTAACAGATGGCGCTAATAGCACGTACAGAATAATCTCGTTGGTTCGAGAAAGTTCTGGTGTCTTCCACTCACTTCTAAATGGCAGTAATTGGAATATATAAGAAGGCTAGTGGCGCAACCACAAGTCAGTTCCTATGACACTGTTGTGAAATAAAATAGTGCGTACCTCCTCAAAACGTGTTTGTGCGTGTTTAAGTTTAAGACATCTTTGTAACAGTATTTTGATTTGAATTTTTGCTTTTGTGTGTGATTTAGTAGTATGGAAAAGAAGCGAAAAATTGATAGTGAATGCAGAAAATTCAAAGATCAGTGGAACATTCAGTATTTCGTAATTGAGTCCAGTAACAAGGCGCTATGTTTGATTTGCAATGAAAGCATAGCCGTTCTCAAGGAATATAAAATTAAACGTCATTATGAAACAAAACATTTTCAAAATTACTCAAAATATACAGGAAGTTTGCAGACAGAAAAATTCGAAGCTATGAAGCGCGGATTGAAATCGCAGCAATTTTCATTTACAAAACTCCAAACAGAACAAGAGGCTGCAACTCGTGCCAGCTTTCGTGTGGCTCTTGAAATTGCAAAACGTGGAAAACCATTCACCGTTGGAGAAATGATCAAAGAATGCATAATTCCAGTAGCCGAAGAAATGTGCCCTGAAAAGGTAAATTTATTAAAAACTGTCAGTATCTCAGCAAACACTGTGGCTCGAAGGGTAGAAAACATCGCTGAAAATATATCCTCTCAACTGTTCGACAAAAATGGACATGTTGGGTGGTTTTCTTTGGCCTTGGATGAGTCAACGGATGTATCAGATACTGCTCAGGTGTTTATATTCAGGTTTATATTCGAGGAGTAGATAAAAGCTATGAAGTGCATGAAGAACTTCTTGATATGTATAGTATTCATGGCACAACTACTGGTACAAATATTTTTAAAGGAGTTGAAATGGCCATTAATGAAAAGAACCTTCGATGGAAAAACTTGAAATGTATTACAACTGATAGAGGCAAAAACATGAGTGGGAAAGATAAAGGAGTAGTCGCTCTTGTGTCAAAGGCTGTAGAAAATGACGGTGGTTCAAAACCATTAGTCTTACATTGTATCATTCATCAACAGTCTTTGTGCGGAAAATGTTTGGATATGTCTGAAATTCTGAAACGAGTCATATCAACTGTTAAGTTTTTCAGATCTTTTGGGCTGAATCACCGACAATTCCGACAATTTATTGAAGAGATTGGAGAAAATGACTTACCTTATCATACTGCCGTACGTTGGCTTAGTTGTGGGAAAGTCCTTCAGCGCTTTTTTGAACTTCGACCAGTGATCGAAATTTTGTTGAATGAAAAGCATCGCCCTCTTACTGAATTACAAAACAACGCATGGCTGTGGAAGTTAGCATTCTATGTTGATTTGACAAAACATGTGAACGAACTGAATTTGAGATTGCAAGGAGAAAACCAGCATCTTCCTGATTTATACACTAATATCAAATCATTCCGTAAGAAATTGATACTGTTTCAATCACAACTTCGAAGTAAATGTTTTTCACATTTTAAAACATGTGAAATATTCAGCCACACCACTGAGACTGAGTTTCCTATCGATTTTGCAATCAAAACTTTGAGTGCTTTGAAAATAAATTTTGATACTCGTTTCTCGGACTTTGATGCCATTGCGAATCAAATTAAGATTTTTCAGAATCCTTTTGATACTGACATTGAAACCCTAGCCCCGGAACTTCAAATGGAAATGATTGATCTACAGTGCAGTGATATAATTAAGAACAAATATCAAAACTCATCTTTGTTGGAATTTTATAAGAGTCTTCCACTGACACAATTTGATAATTTGCATAAATTTGCTCGTGGGCTGTTTTCTATTTTTGGTTCTACTTATTTTTGTGAGAAGACCTTCTCCAAAATGAAGTACACAAAAAATATTTACAGATCTAAATTAACTGATGAGCATCTTAAATCTCTTTTAATAATTGGTACAAGTAAAATTAGTCCACAACTACAAACTATTGTCAGTGGAAAATCGCAATTACATAAATCTCATTAGTATTTCATATGTCATTATGCTTGTTATAAGTTATGTTTTTATTTAAAATGTATAAAATGTTAGTTGGATTCATTTCAATAATTTGTTAGTTATTATATACTGAAGTTAAATTTTCTGCATATTATACATGTCTTTACTCATTACAATTCTGCGTTCTTTATCCAACTTATCACAAAAACAATAACAATAAGCCTACAACAATGTTATGAGTAGTTAGCCCATGACCATATCAATGTAGATGTCATATTAATAATTATTCAACATAAAATTAGAATACTTCAGTAAACTAAATTTAATTTGCTATAAAAAATATGTTCTCTAAAAGGAGTTTTCAAGTATGCTAGCTATCCGCGGGCCGGATAAAATCTGTCCGCGGGCCGGATGTGGCCCTCGCGCCGTAGTTTGGAGACCCCTGGTCTAATAGATAGAATTACAGAACTACGGAGACGCGGATCTGCTTATGATGAGCTAAGTAAAAAGTTTGATTTTCTTACGAAAGTACATCGTTTGAAATCTAAAGACATCCGTGAAAAAGCCACAAACCTTATTACTTTTTATCCAGGATATTTGGATAGGACTTTGGAAAACGAATGTCTGCATCTGCAAATGTCAAGTGCCTAGGGGCCCTGGGTCCCTAAGTCCGGGCCTGCTTGCAATCAAGTGAGTGCATACTTCAAAATTGTGCTTCTTTGGACATAATTCAGAAACCCTAAATTCCTTTCAAAATGGCTTCGAAGAAAGAAAAAATAACCGATCGATATCGTGAATTCCAAAATTCAGGGAGTAAATCGTTTACGTTCGCACCTAATGCAGCTGGTCTTTCAACTTGTCTTATTTTCCATGACAAACTAGCAAACAGTAAAAAGTCTAATGTCGAGAGACATTTCGAAAATGAACATGCCGCATTTGTAACGAATTATGCCTTCGGTGATGTAAGAAAGAAATCATTTGAAAAACTTCAGAAATTTGTTAGAAAGAGAAGTTCCTCTTTTAACTGATTGATTCAGTCAACAAGCAAATAAGCTAACTTGGCAAGCTTTGTAGTGAGTCACGATATCCTCAAAAACGGAAAACCATTCGGTGATGGTGGGTACATAAAAAGTGGTTTTATAAATGTGGCTGACACACTTTTTCACAATTTTAACAATAAAGCAGATATGGTGAATAAAATCAAAAGTTTACCATTGTCTACCAAACTGTAACAGACAGGACAACAAAATGTCATTAAATGTATGCCAACAACAATTTGAGGACGTTAAATAGGCATCAACCACATCAATAGCACTCGATGAGTCTTGTGACTTAATGAATATTGCGCAAGTTATCCTCTTTGCTCGCTATATTTCATCAGATGGTCCCAAAGAAGAACTCCTGGGTTTATTGCCACCCAAGGGTCAAACACGAGGAGAAGATGTTGCAAGTGCAGTGACCGGATGTAAAGCAAAATCACATCCCACTTACTAAAATTGTGTCAATTGCAACATATGGAGCAAAAAGTATTGTGGGTAATAACAAGGGATTTGTCACAATTTTAATCCAAAAGATTTTGGTAACGTTATGGATTTGGTAGCCAAGGCCACCCATAATACTATCGCAAAGGCGCTTAATTATCGTCAATTATGAAGAAAGTTCAAAAATGTGACTGTGATAAAAAAAATCATCCGTGGCTCTTGATTTATAGTGTTTGCCGACCCCTGTACTAGATCATATGCCTTTGTTAAGTCCAATAATATTCATGGTGGGATTGTAAGTTTTTCAATGTTATATTTGTAATATGGCTGAAACATATAGTATTAATATTCCTGCCTTTAGTAAATCCATGCTGTTTAGTTCAAAGTCTGTTATATTTATTTAAAAAGCTTAATAATTTGTATACAAATAATTTCTCATATATTTTTGAGAAATTTGCTATTAAACTAATTGGTCTATAATTATTAATATTGGCTTTGTCACCTTTTTATGAACCGGAGTGATAATTGAAACTTTTAATGTATCCGAAAAAGGTACGTATTGAATGCAGTTATTAAATATACACTTAACCGCAAAATTAACGCGCTGCTTATACATTCTGATTTATTTCGAAAAATAATATGTCTTTTCCGAATCAACAATTAAAAGTATAATAATAATGTTTATTGTTACGCCTTTTGTAGCTTCTAGATGTCCTATTTATTTAATCTCGAAGTAATAAATCTCGCTTCTAAAATTGGTTTTCACTTGTTTTATCAATAGATACGATAATTGTCATTTGTGAAATACGTCTGCTCGCAATGCAACGTACTACACAAAATTTAAATCGTGATGAATGTGTAGATTGTAACTTTGTCCAATGAAGGACTAACAAATCGCGAACTTGGTAGAAGATACGGAGTGTCTCATACAACGGTCGGTACGGTTCTGCAGAGGTTTATATAGAAGAAAGGTCACGCTAGACGACTTGCTCAAGGCAGACCACGAGCTACTAATTCCGTGGAGGGCCGATTTTTAATGCTTCAAAAACTGGGGAAACGGTTCACTACTGCACGAAGTCTCCAAATATAACTTGCTGAGGTTCATGAGACTGCTGTGTTAGTCAACGTTCCATAAAAAGAAGACTTCGTTCTTCAAATTTACGACCTCGGGTAGCAGCTACTGGTCCCAGATTTGTCTGTAGACCACCGCAGAAATAGAATGGCTTTTGCAAGGAGGCATGTTGATTTCCCATCATGATTTCCCATCATGATTGGGAGCAGGTTATATTTACAGATGAGTCAAGGTTTTGCCTTCTAAGTTCTTATCGCCGCGCAAGAGTGTACAGAAGGCCAAACGAAAAATATTCCGCTTGTAACATTCGAGAAACCACTTTATATAGAGGTGGCTCAGTGGTGGTATGGGGTGGAATATCTTTAACAGCTTGCACAGAGCTTTTGATTGTTGATAGTGGACGTCTGCATTCTTAAGGATATATAACAGACATTTTAGAACATTTTGTGGTTCTCAAATTGAAAAGTGATAATAAGATCCATTTGGGACAGCTTTACTAATTAAATCAAGGAAGGGACACGGAAATCACAATTAGCACACAGCGCTCAAGATGCATTGTGTGAGCCTTTCGCTACGTCAAAGCAAGTAACGAGAAAGATCAAGACTTAATATGTCAGGGGCTGAAGACCATAGATTTATGTACTAGCAAAGTAACATAGGATAGTTATAATTTGTGTAACCTCACTCCTTAGGTAAAATGAGAAACCTCACCTTTGATCGTGAGTTTTTCTGCAATTCCTCATCACCGGACCATTTATAGTATCATGTACAAACCAAACAAAGGAATCGTATATTATGCATACGTCGGAAAATTGGACAACAATTGTGTCTCGATTTCCCTCAACTGATATAATGATGTTTTGGACTGTTTGGAATAACTTTTAGCTCAATAGTTACTTTCTGAGCACAATGGTCTGATATATGATATTCCATTTTTCGTACTTTATAGTCTATAATCTATATATCTATATCTTTATAATCTATATCGCAAAATTGTCAAAACATGTGGTTGTACTTGGGTGAATTATTTTTTTGAGAGCGACAACTACATTAAAGGGCTCCAAAAGTGATAGAAACTGTAGGCATTAGATGTTTTCTTCATGAAATTAATAACAAAATCAACTGCTATAATGAATTATTTATATTCGTTATTTAGTTTCAAGTTTGTAAAGATTATCCAGGAATAGCTTATTATTTGTCAAAGCAGTACAATAAAGAACAGCGATAATAAAGCATTGAGCTGCCATTAAACATTTAATATCTACCTCAAAATTGTTTAAGAGTTTATCAACATTGTGAACGTCAATAAATGTGATAATATTTAAAAAAAAACTGTTCGAAATTTGTCGGAAAATTAAGAATATCCTTACCAAAAATGGTAAAAAAAATGTAAGAAAATTCAGAATTTTTTTCCAAAAATCTACGAAAATTGACAAACTTTTTCTAGAAATTTTCCATAATTTTTTTTTTAATTTTCAACGAAGGTAATTAAAACATATTTAGAAAACACATCACATCATCTAACATCATCTCCCATGACTCATGACTCATGACATTCTGTATTTACTATAAAAGCTTCATCTTATTCCTCCTTATAAAGCTTCGCGACCCTTCAATACCGCATATCTTTCCCTAAACGGAAACTGACTGCGCACAAACGGCTCCAGATCAAATTACCAACCTTCGACCTACATTTTAAGCACACACAACACTTCAATACCTCACTTTGATTCTCCACACATCAAACAAAAATATATCTAGAAATTGTATAAACCAACTGCATCAAATATTGCTTTGTCTTGTCTGTCTAGTCTAGTCTTGTCTGTCTAGTCTTGTCGGTCTAGTCTTGTTTGTGTAGTCTCGTTTGTCCAGTCTTGTCAATCTAGTCTTGTAAGTCTAGTCTTCTCTGTCTAGTCCTGTCTGTCTAGTCTTGTCTGTCTTGTCTATCTAGTCTTGTCTGTCTAAACGTGTCTGTCTCGGGTTCGAATCCTGGTCGGGGAGACAACAACTAGGGCGGTTTTTACTAAGCGTCCGGGCTGCCCACCCTGAATGAATGCAAAATATGCGATATCGGTTTGGCGCATACTAAAAGTCAAGGTGGAATAGGGAGTTTAGTGAGAGCTTCCCCCAAAACACTTTTTAAAGTCTTGTCTGTCTAGTCTTGTCTGTCTTGTCCGTCTAGTCTTGTCCATCTAGTCTTGTCCGTCTAGTCTTTTCCGTCTAGTCTTGTCTGTCTAGTCTTGTCCATCTAGTCTTGTCTGTCTAGTCTTGTCCATCTAGTCTTGTCCGTCTAGTCTTTTCCGTCTAGTCTTGTCTGTCTAGTCTTGTCTGTCTAGTTTTGTCGGTTTAGTCTTGTCTGTCTAGTCTTGTCGGTCTAGTCTTGTCTGTCTAGTCTAGTCTTGTCTGTCTAGTCTTGTCTGTCTAATCTTGTCTGTCTAATCTTGTCTGTCTAATCTTGTCTGTCTAATCTTGTCCGTCTAGTCTTGTCCGTCTAGTCTTGTCTATCTAGTATTGTCTGTGTAGTTTTGCTTGTCTAGTCTTGCCTGTCTAGTCTTGTCTATCTAGTGGAGACTGTAGAGTCTTGTCTGCCTGATCTTGTGCGTCCGCCAAGTCCGTCTCGTCCGTCTTGTCCGTCTAGTTCGTCTAGTCCATCTATAAGTCTAGCCTTGTCTGTCTAACCTTATTTGTAGTCTTGCCTCTCTAGTCTTGTCTATCTATTTTTGTCAATCTAATCTTATCTATTTAGTCCTGTTCATATAGTTTGACTACTCCTGCCTATATTATTTATTAGATTTCAAAAATATTATAATAAATATTAGTCATATTATTGAATTCAGTGTGCATAAATTATAACGTAAGCTTTCCAAGAAGTGTATCTAGATCGGCGTGGCGTTATTTGCATTCGGAAAAAATTAAACAATTCCACGTTTTTTTTTTATTGCAACCTAGTTTTTATAAATTATTTTTATCGCGGCCTATTTTCCGCGGCATTTTCCACCGCCTGAGCGCGATAAGGCTACAATTTATTCTTTTGTTTGCTTTTAATTGTCGCACATTCTCCGTTCGTTTCCTGATGCGAATTGTTTCGCCTTGGGTTTGTGCCGCGACGGATCAATGCAAATGGACAGGCAGGCAGCCCTCAAGTAATAAATATAGATTGGGTTGTCTAGACATGTATGATTAATCTTATAATAATAATTATAATAATATCTTTATTTGTCAACAGAGCAAACCATAATGACCAGGGGTATAGCTACCGCCGTAACAGTGATACGGCGTCGAAAGGGCCCCGAGATACAGGGGCCCCAACCCTGTTACACATTGCTTACCCCCCGAGATGCAGAGTTGAGGCCCCTGTATCTCGGGGGTAAGCAATGTGTAACAGGGTTGGGGCCCCTGTATCTCGGGGCCCTTTCGACGCCGTATCACTGTTACGGCGGTAGCTATGCCCCTGGTCATTATGGTTTGCTCCCCCGAGATACAGGAGCCTCAACCCTGCATCTCGGGGGCAAGCAATGTGTAAACATAAATTTGGGCTTCGTCGCAGTCGGGTAAATACAGTGTTGATCTAGAGCCCATTTAGGACTAGCTACGCTATTGCTGATGATAGAACAATAATAATAACATAAAAAATAGTGAAAACACATACAAGTAACACAATAGACCTTTTTACCGTTAGTTAAGCGCATGCGCGTTTTTTTAACCTTGCGCTACAAAATGCAATTGGAAACCTCGAAAATAAGGGAAATATCATAACAAAATCATACCAAATATGTGCGTACGCGGACGACATACTGATCATGGCTAGGGACAACAGAACTCTAGAAGAATTGTTTTTGAAAATAGAAGAGGAAGCGAGCAAAGTCGGCCTGAAAATACATGCAGATAAAACAAAATACCTAAAACTGTCACGTGATAACCCAAGAAGGGTATTATACTCCAAGAAGATATTTGACATTTTGAACTTCTTCAAACCGATGATCATTTATAATGAAGTTCTGAGGGGAGAACTTCATTATGAATGATCATCGGTTTGAAGAAGTTCAAAATGTCAAATATCTTGGAGTAACTTTCAATAACACAAATAATCTATCACTGAGGGTACAAGACAGAATCCAAGCTGCGAATCGATGCTATTATTCACATCTGAAGCTCTTCAAATCAAAAATCATCTCACGTAAAGCAAAACTGCGAATATATAAAACCCTGATCAGACCCGTGCTATCTAATGGAGCTGAATCCTGGAGTATGTCGGAAGCAGAAAAAAACTCTCTTCGTATTTTTGAAAGACGGATTTTACGGAAGATCTTTGGACCAGTGAGAGAGGAAGAAGGATACATAATTCGCATGAACTACGAACTTCAAGAACTAATAGAAGGTGAAGACATAGTAAGATTCATTAAGGCACAGAGACTTCGATGGGCGGGCCACATGATTAGAATGTCGAGTGCGAGAGCACCCAGATCCATCCATAAAGCGCAACCTAACACCTCAAGAAGCAGAGGTAGACCCAGAACCAGGTGAAAAGATAAGGTAGAGGAAGATGTAGAAACTCTACAAGTAGGAAACTGGGCACGTGTCGCTGAAGACCGTCAAAGGTGAAAGGGGATTGTTAAGGAGGCCAAAGCTCACCCTGGGCTGTCAGAAGTCAGAAGAAGAAGAAGAAGAAGCGCATGCGCGTCTGCCAAGTTTAAAAGGGGGGAATATGAATGTTTCGGACACATTTTGTTATTTTCACTGGTTATAAGTCAAAAAGTGCTCGAAAAACATGGCGGAAATTGACAACACTTAGTGCTTTTGTGTTTAACAAATAAGTCTGTTACTTTGTAAGAGTAACATAACCTCACGAGACCTCATCAATTTATGTGATTTAAAGTCGTTAGCAAATGGTGGATCAAGATTATGCAGACGGTAGATCATTATTGAAGATAATGAATAATATGTGGCCCAAGTTAGAACCTTGGGGGACATCCGATGTTGCCAGAAATTCAATTAAAACGAAGGCGTTATAGTATATATGAGAAACTCTATTTTCTAAATAGGACTTAAGTACTGCTAAGGGTACCCAGTTTAGGTCTCGGTTATAAAGTTTTTCTAAAATAAGATTGTGTTGTATCTTGTCAAATGCTTTAGATAAGTCTTGTGCGCGGTTATCAATGAAACATATTGTGCAAATGTTACTGAATTATCTTATGATTAGACTGACATTGCGGAATATTGTGTTCCAAGTCTTATTTGTCTCTTCTTACCAATCTCGCTTATAATATTTTGTGGCTTGTTTCTATCTGGTTTAATCTTAACCATCTAATCCTGTCTGCTTAAACTTTACTAAGTCTATCTTAATTATTCAATTTGTTACAGGTTGGTGTTCATTTTGATTTACTGTATGTGGCGCCGGATGAAAGTACTGCGTCGTTCGCGGGCAGTAGTCAGATGTTTGGCGCGACGGACGAAGACCGACAGATGTTGATCGACATTGAGCAAAATATTGCGAATTTGGAGAGGACGTTGTCTAGCAATGCCGAGGCGTCGCGAGGACGGACGTCGCGACGCCCCACGTCGTCGGACAGGTCTTCAGTTCCAGAGAGGAAACGAAGCTCGACTTTGAGGAATGTTCGAAATTTGATTAGGATTGGTAAGTGGAATCAGAGTAGATTAGATTGGGATGATAAGAATTTTTTATCAAGCTTTTCAGGTTTTTATGTTTCTAGGCTATCAAGTTTTTAGTTTTTACAATTTTCAGATTTTTAAAGTATTCAGGTTTTAAGTTTTCAAGTATTCAGGTTTTCAAGTTGTCAAGGTTTCAAGTTTTTAAGTTGTCAAGTTGTCAAGCTGTCACGCTGTCTAATTTTCTAGTCCATTTTTTTAAGAATGCAGTTACTAGAAACCTGATTTACACTTTGACAGATGATCAATCTAGTTACAAAATTTGGCGCTAAATTCAAATATTCCTTGAATTGTTCCTCCTATTGTTCCTTGAATTTAAAATTGGTAATTTATTTATGGTTTCATTGAATATCTCATTATTATTGATTAAATACTCGAAATGGCAGCAATAGTAATAAAATACAAACAAATAAATGGAGAAAAACGCAAAAAATCTGAATGATACAAACAGATCAGATGACAATAGAAATTTTTTTGTGCGCATGCGTCAATTTCCGCCATGTTATACGTCAAAATTGCCCGAACTTTTTGACGTATAACCTTAATATTTGCTCGAAACTTTCTTATTTCGCTTAACTTACCGTAAAAAGGTCTATTGTGAATTGACACGGTAGCAATTGACAACTAACAGCTGCAAATGTATGTGTAAAGAAAGAGAGAAAACAGGTTGAGATGGAGAAGTAAATATCCTCGCTGTGAACTTCTCCTCGATTTAAGCCAATCAGAGATCAAGGTCAAATAAGCCCTATCTTCCCTGTACTGCATTCTTAAAAAAATGGACTATAGTTGTCTAATTCTGAATTTCTTAAGTTGTCAAGCTCTCACTTGTCTAGTTGTCTAGTCCTCAAGTTGTCTAGTTCTCATGTAGTCAAGTTATGTAGTTCTCAAGTTGTCAAGCTGTTAAGCTTGCAAGTTGTTGAGTTGTCTAGTTCTAGTTATTATCAACTTTCCAAGTTTGTTGTCAAAGCTCTTACTTGTCTAGTGGCTAGTCCTCAAGTTGTCTAGTTCTCATGTAGTCAAGTCATGTAGTTCTCAAGTTGTCAAGCTGTGAAGCTTGCTAGTTGTCTAGTTCTAGTTATTATCAAGTTTTCAAGTTTTCTAGCTGTCAAACTGTCACACTGTCTAGTTCTCCAATTGTCTAGTTCTATCCAGAAGTCCTCAAGTTGTCAAGCTGTCAATCTGTCAGTTGTCTAGTCCTCAAATTGTCTAGTTCTCTCAAGTTCTCAAATTTCCAAGTTCTTCAGATATTAGATATAACACTTGAAGACTTGAAAATCTCCGATTTCTCAATTAATCTTAATCTACTTAGACTATTTAGTGGAGGATTAAATACGCACCCGAATCTCAAGAATTCACTGAAATATTAATTAGAATTCCATTTGGTTTTTCCATCAACGGCATTTCACTTGCATCGACACTTTCCCCACCAAATATCCAATTAATTCGCACTCCTAGGCATTTCCCAATCGCTAATCCACCCGCTTTTGTTTGCACTGCATTTCAAACTAGGCTCAGCTTACGGAATTAATTATTGGGAAAAATCGGCGTGCCTTATCTAGTTCAGCCAAAGGGTGAAGTGTTTGTTGAGCCATTAGCAATTGGAACTTGTACAAACAAGTTTCAGCTGCGTTTGTGTTCGTTGATCGTCAACAAGCGGCGGAGACAACGAGCTTTGTGCAGCGCAAATAGAATAAACTAGATATAGCCCGCGGCTTCGCTTGCGTAATTCTAATTCAGGTCAGCTATGTTTACAAAATATTGATTATTTTGTGAGTAATATAAGGACTAATATTAAGAAAGACCGTAAGTAAGATTTGAAAATTGTTGCGAGAATAAAATCAAGTTGAATCAGTATTTTTATCTACGACCCATTATTGTGCAATTCGTGGACTATGTAAATACATCATAACAAACACGTATGTAACAACCCGCGATTAATGATAAGTTATGATTGTTAACAAGCACGTGCGTTTGGTTTACGATTCGTTGATTGGTTGAGAGCTGCTATTACGTGCTCATACTTTCAGCGCCCCCCGTGCTACTGTTATGCTTGTTACAACTCTCGTTACGTAATATACTATTCTCCAACATTTTCGTATTCAAGCTTGCACACTTATTACTTATAAATCAAGTTACAAATATTAATTAGTTGGAATGCAAACGAGATGTTTTTTTTTTCTCTCTAACCAATGTGGGTCCAGGGGGGCTAGCCCTTAAAACACTGCGGCCCATTGGCCTATTGTATTTCCCCACATTGTTTTGTTCATGCAAATAATATCCCTCTATTAGGTCCAGGATTCTATGTGCCATGTTTTTCACGGGGACTCTCTCAGCTGTAATATCAAGCTTGTGTCTCCTACGTGCAATTGCTTCACAGTGGAAGATTATATGGGCGGCGGTTTCGTCCTCCTCATAGCATAACCTGCATAAAGGTTCATCCTTCCAGATACCCATTTTATGCAGGTGTTCTCGTAGAGGGCAGTGTCCTGTAAGTAGGCCTACCACAATTGCGATCTGCTTCCTTGGCAGTTGCAGGATTTCAGCAGTTAGAGTTCCCGATAGATTTGCTAACATTCGTTAGCTCTGTGTCAGACCATTCAAATTGACCCACTGTAGGCGGTGCTTAGTTGCTACCCATTTACAGATTTTATTTCGGATCGTGGTCTTTGTAATGTAGGGTCCGCTTTCAGCACTGATGTTTGCCTTGCAGGCTCCATCTTTTGCTAGCTTATCCGCCATTTCGTTACCCACCAGTCCTGCGTGGCTAGGCACTCAAGCGAGTGTGACCTTGTTATGCTTTGCCAGGGATGTTTCTACTTTTGTAGCCCATTCTCAAGTTTTCACGGGCACAGACCATGATAGCGTGTATTTCTGCTTGGAATGCTGTGGCATGTGTCTCCATGGGTACAGATAGGCTGCACCCCAGAGACAGTCCATAGATTCCTGCACCAGTACCACTGTCCTCCTTGGAGCCGTCTGTATACCAATCCAGTCCTTCTTGGCAAGTGGTTATTTGATTTCCTTCTGTTCATCGTAGATGTGTTTCGAAGGGTAGATCGAATGACAGCCTTTTAGGCTGACCGAATCCCCCTCTATATTGAGCTACGGTTCTGATATGACATTCGTTATCATGGTGTGTCCTGACCTCGCCAGAGATTCCCATGTGCCATTGCATATGCATCTGAAAGCTCCCATCCTTGCCTCACCCATGATAAAGATATCCAGGGGAGGAAGGCCTAGGATCACCTCCAGAGCCGCAGTTGGGGCGGTTTTCATCGTTCCCGTAATTGCTAAACAGGCCAGTCTTTGAACACAGTAGAGTTCTTTGATGGCCTGTTTTTGCTTCACTTTGGTCCACCATACTGTGGAGCCATATGTCAAAATGGGTCTAACTACCATAGTGTATAGCCATAGTGTATAGGGTCTAACTACCATAGTATATCATGCTTGATTTCAGTCCCCATGATTTTCCAAGTGTACTTTTGGTCATCATAAGTGCCGTTTTACACTTGTTGTTAGCTTTCTGTAGGTGTTGATTCCAAGTCTGTTTGGCATCCAGGATTACTCCTAGATACTTGACTTCATCACTCACCTTTAGACGCTTATTATAGAAAATTGGGGGCTTTAGCCCATTCGTTTTTCTCATTCTAGTGAATGGTACTAGAGTGGATTTTTGGGGATTGACCCGAAGGTCGACCCCCCTGCACCAACTCTCCACCTCGTTCAGTGCTTCTTGCATAAGCGCTGCTATTATAGAAGGAAATTTACCCCTGATGAGAATGACTATGTCATCCGCATAGCCTTGGGTGTAAAATCCTTTATTATTTAGTGACACAAGCATTCTATCAACAACCATGTCACAAAGCACTGGAGATAGAACCCCACCCTGAGGACATCCCTTGATGAAAGCCACCCTCATTGTGTCACCTGCTACTGTAGCCTCAACATTTCTACCCTGTAGCATGGACTTAATCCATCTGATTGATGTTTTATTTGCACCATTGCTGCGGGCTGCATTGGCTATACTGTCGAAGGAGGTGTTGTCAAACGCACCTTCGATATCAAGGAAGGCACCAAGCGCCAATTCCTTGTTTTCTAGTGTGTTATCTATTCTAACCACTAATTGGTGTAGAGCAGATTCACATGATTTTCCTGGTTGATAGGCATGCTGATTAGAGTGTAGGGGCCTGTCTAACAGGCAGGTCTTCCTCAGATGCTTTTCAACCAGTTTTTCTAACGTTTTCAATAGAAAGGAGGTTATACTTATTGGTCTATACGCTTTAGCCTGGGTGTAATCTAGACGCCCGGCTTTTTGTATAAATACCACTTTTACTTGCCTCCAGGGAGTTGTCACATAGCATGATGCCAGACTTGCCCTGTACAGCTTGACCTGTATTGGCACCAGCGTTTCCCTCCTCTGCCACAGAAAGGCGGGGAGGATACTGTCCGGGCCAGCTGCTTTGTATGGGCCAAAGGTATTTATGGCCCATTCAATTCTTTCATATGTGACAACCCTCTTGGACACCCGCCAGTCACACCTCGTCCCTCTTGTTTGAGAGCGTATAGCATGACAGTCAGGATTATCCATTGTTGGGTCGATCACATAGGAACCTGGGAAGTGAGCTTGGAGTAAAACTTCCATAGTTTCCTTCCCGTTGGTTGTGTGTTTTCCGTTTTTTTTTGGTTGGTTTTTGGGTTGCTAAAAAATACTATAATCTGATAAATAATAATAATGAACATGCGCTTCGCCTTTTGGCTTCATCAATATGGACTTATCGAAAAAAAATATGTTGTTCTTTCACAGTCATATTTTTGATCCTAGTGTATACTGCAATAGATTCGGATCATTTAATAAAAAGTCCTGAAATTTCTCATTATTGGTCAAATTATTTTTTACGCATAATATAGATTTTAAAGTTTAATGTTCAACTGTGTTTTTTGTGTTTCTCATTTTAAAACAAATTTAAATTCTCATTTTAAAGCGAATAATATTCCTTATCAAAATATTTTGATAATAATATTCTGTTTAAAATGAAGGAATAACTCCGTCCACTTTTTGTATGTTTCCACATTTGCCGACAACCAACATTTAACTTTTTCATCAGTAACGTAACTTTACTAATAACTCCTCATCAAATATTACATTCATTTTCGCAAATATTAATCTTCGGAAAATGTTTACTAATATATTCAAAAGATTTTTCCACATATTCCCATAAATTCTCCTTTTTTAATGTCATCCAATGAAATTTTCAGAACAAGGTGCCATTAAACGACCGATTTTTCTGAAAAAAAGTCAGAAATTTTTATATTAACTTCTTGGAATATCTTGAAGAATGGACATTTCAATTCGAGGATATTCAATATTTTCATTGGATGACATTATAAAAATCGGCGGGACGCGGGACAGGCCACCGAAAAGCGAGACTGTCCCGCCAAAATCGGGACGTGTGTGTGGTCACCCTACCTTAGTATCCGCATTACTGCGAACAATACTCCATTCCTCTACATTTAAGCCCCTGTCTTGGGTCCTAAGTAGGGGGAGTATTTTTGCTGGCTCCGTCGTTCCAAGGAGTTCAGTTGGAACCCAAACCGTCACCTTGGTCGTACGGACAATATCTCTCGCGGTACCCGCTCTGAGAATTGCCCCCTCCCAAGGTTTAAACTTGGCCAACTTCTCCAGGAGCCAGACTTTTGCAGCTTCGTCGGCCCAGGTAACGTAAACTACGCCCTTGTCGAAAAAGCTGTTAAAATGGGGGCCTGTGCCTGGTTCACAGCTCCAGATCTCCCTCATTAGCTCGGATTGCAGAAGCTTACCTTGTACTTCTGTCATCTTTTCCTCAGGATATTTCTGAGGAACAATAGCCATTTTGCAGGCAGAGAGAGCTCCGCTGTAGGACTGCCTAGGTCTGCTCTGTGAGCTAGCACCAGGTTTGTTCTACAGCGGCCTCTCCGTCCTGGGCCTTTTAGGCTCCAGAGGCCGAGGATAGCTTCGTCTGGGAGACGGTGTACTACTCTCAGATCTTAGCCTTTTGACGACGGCAGTCCCAGACCCACTCCCGGCACTAGTGCCAGTTGGTGCGTCCGCTCCCGCCGTCGGCTTGCCGGTCACACGCAGTTGAGGATCAAGTTTGGCTCTTGCGGCCTCCTTTTTCATCTTCCTGCGTTGCGACCCACTTATTCTGTACCTCTTTTCTTGCGTTGTTTGCAAGCTCGAGGTAGCAGTGCTTGAGGCACTTTCTGTGGGTCTAGTGGTTGATCCACTTCCCCTCAGAGGTGACCCATTGGGAGAAGGAGTCTTATCGCTGTCCCTGTCAACCACAGCGACATCCTCCTCCCCCTATATCATGTCTCGAACCGAAGTTAGGCCTGTTGGCCCTGTTTCGATTCTAAGCTGTTCTACTAGGTCTACATCCAATAGATATTCCCCTGTAGTTGGTTTGGGTATAATTATGTTTTCGTTTTTATTTGAGTCCATTTTTGTTCTGTGCAAAGTTTGGCGTTTCTTCGCCGTGTCTTGGTGCGTTTGTGTTTGGGAGTTTTCGGTTTCTTGGTCGGTCCTTTAGTGGTTTTCGGCGGGGACTTGTCGGCGGCGGCTTTTGTATTGGCCGGCGGCTTCTTCTCTACCGCCGCGGCTTTTTTCGATTTTAGGGTCGCTCGTTTAGCCTGTGCGGCCGTCGTTTTGGCGGCGGCGGTGGCCGCCAACTTTAAGGAGCCGGAGGCGCTTTTTCCCTTGGTCTCCACGAGGGTGCCGTTCGTGACTGCGGACTTCAGGTATTTCTTGATGAACGGCGCCATCCTCTCCGAGTCGGCGAGATATTTCTTGATGGCCTGCAGCGACGAACTGCCGCGTTCCTTCAGACTCTTAATCGCGCTGTTCACCATCTCGGAGGTGGGCGGGTGCGTCGGCTTGGCTTTCGAACACTTAGCTTGCTTGGTCGCGGTCGCCGTCGCCGATTTCTTTCGGGCAGGACTCGTCGCGACTCCGCTGACCGCTGCCGTCGCCGCAGTTGCTGGAGCTGCCGCAGTGTCTGCCATGGTAGAGAAAGTTGTCGTTGTTGAGACTTCGAGTATGCGAATTATTTGTAAGATTTGTGAGATGCTCGATCGAAACGGCTATCGGCAATTAAGTGTGTATCGACAATTTATAGAAAACACGCGTCACGATGTGAACGGTACGACTGACGAGACGACAAGACTGACAAGACTAGAAGATTTGAAGACATGAACACTTGAAGCATTGAAGACTTGAAACCTTATAAACCCTAAAATCTGAATACCTAAAACTTGATTTAAAACCAAAAATGAAAATCTGAAAAACTGATCTTATTTAACATTGTTTGTTGAGCCTTGAGCCACAAGATGATATAATCTTGGTCTTAACTCATTACCCTTAATGTCGTATTCTTGATTGTTTCCTCGTATATTATGTATACAATGTATTATTATTTCAGCAAATGATTTATTATTGTGGTATTTAGGTAAACAGAGGCCGCCAAAAGACAAGGAGGAGGAGGACGAGTTGCTGCAAAACGAGGCGGAGGGTAAGAGCTCGCGGCAGTCGGAATGCGAGTCGGCTCCCCTTTCGCGAGCAGCCAGTCAAACGTCCCTTAGCTCGAACGCAGACAGCCAAATCTCCGTTTCGATCGCCGAGAAAGGACGGAAAACAACCACAAGGTATACATATTGGATGGCGGGTTGTTTTGACGTAGCTCGCGTAGATTGCGCGGATTTGAAATTCAAATTTTGTATATTGCTGCTGCATTCGGAATTCTTTATGTCTATCGAATGTCGACCTTATCTAGTTTCTAGTAGGTATCAAGTTTCATTTATACATTCGATATGTTTGTAAATAGGGATTGCGATATTGTGGAAGATTTTATAATTCCAAGCAATGTTAAAGCAATGTGAAATTCCAAGCAATGTCTAAGTTAAGTTTCTAAAAAAATTAAAATTCTGAAAATTTTGTGAAAAATTGGTCATTTTGTTTTGGTCGCAGCCGACGGAGAGGCGAACTTAGAACGCTGCAATTTCGTAAAATCAGTCTAGGAGGTTCAATTTATAAATTCTGAAAATTTTGCGGAAATATTTTGAAGACTTCGTGAGATTCAGCTTTGTGGAGATCAATCGAAACTTTGTAAAATTTGCTTTTTGTGTTTGTTCGCAGCTGACGGACAGATGAACTTACAAAGTTCCAATTTCGTGAAATCAGTCAAGAATGTTCAATTTATAAATTATAGAAATTTTGTAAAAATATTTTGAAAACTTCGCGAGTTTCAGTTTTGTGAAGATCAATCGAAACTTGAAAAAATGGATATTTTGTTTTTGGTCGCAGCTGACAGACAGACGAACTTACAAGGTTCCAATTTCGTAAAATCTGTCGAGATGGTTCAATTTATGAATTATGAAAATTTTGCGGAAATATTTTGAAAACTTTACGAGTTTCAGCTTTGTGGAGATCAATCAAAACTTTGAAAAATCCGCTATTTTGTTTTTGGTCACAGCTGACGGACAAACGAACTGAGAAAGTTGCAATTTCGTAAAATTAGTCGAGAAGGTTCAATTTATAAATTGTGAAAAGTTTGCAAAAATATTTTGGAAACTTCGCGAGTTTCAGCTTTGTGAAGATCAATCGAAACTTTGAAAAATTGGCAATTTTGTTTTTGGTCACAGCTGACGGACAAACGAACTGAGAAAGTTGCAATTTCGTAAAATTAGTCGAGAAGGTTCAATTTATAAATTGTGAAAAGTTTGCAAAAATATTTTGAAAACTTTGCGAGTTTCAGCTTTGTGGAAATCAATCGAAACTTTGAAAAATCGGATATTTTGTTTTTGGTCGCAGCTGACGGACAGGCGAACTTTGAACGCTGCAATTTCGTAAAATCAGTCGAGAAGGTTTAATTTATAAATTCTGGAAATTTTGGGAAAATATTTTGAAAAATTTGCGAGTTTCAGATTTGTCAATCGATGCGTTGAAAAATTGGATATTTTGTTTTTGGTCGCAGATGACGGACAGACAAACTTAAAACGCTACAATTTCGCAAAATCAGGCGAAAAGGTTCAATTTATAAATTTTTAAAATTTTGTGAAAATATTTTGAAAACTTCACCAGTTTCAGCTTTGTGAATTGATTAATCGAAACTTTGGAAAATTGGCTATTTTGTTTTTGATCGCAACTGACGGACACACGAACTTAGAAATTTGCAATTTCGTAAAATCAGGCGAGAAAGTTCAATTTTCTAAGGAACTTATTAATTTTGTAACGAGCATATCTGTCTTTAATTAACGACACATTTGCATATTATTTCAAATAATTCTGCAGAAATATATTATGAGCGTTTATCAATAGCGACAATGAAAGTAATTAACTGCGAATTTTCCCTACAAAAAAAAAACTGAATTTCCCATTATTTTTCATAGCCGCCTGTTAAATTCCTGATTAAAATTGATCCGATCGTTTTCAATTTCCACTTTAATTCCATTATGTAAGTCGTTACCGCACAACAAAGGCGACGCTAGAGGCCGATCGCGAAAAATTCCACTGTAAAAATTTTATGAAACGAGCGGCTTCCAAACATATTTCCCCAAATTATTTCCCTCTTTTTGCTAATTAATTTGCACAAAGAGAACGTTATTACGACCAGGAATCTGCACAGTTTAATTCAAAATAGCTAAAACATTTTCATAATTACAATTTGCTGACGAACAAACTGTTAATCAAGGAAACATTTTCCAGTAAAACTCAAGAGACAAACAGAACTGGGCAGATAAAACTAGAGAGGCAAGACTAGACAAAAAAACTAGACAGATAAGACTAGGCATACAATACTAGACAGACAATACTAGACAGACAAGACTAGACAGACAAAACTAGACAGACAAGACTAGACAGACAAGACTCTAGACAGACTAGACTCTAGACAGACAAGACTCTAGACAGTCAAGACTCTAGACAGACAAAACTCTAGACAGACAAGATTCTAGACAGACAAGACTCTAGACAGACAAGACTCTAGACAGACAAGACTCTAGACAGACAAGACTCTAGACAGACAGGACTCTAGACAGACAAGACTCTAGACAGACAAGACTCTAAACAGACAAGACTCTAGACAGAGAAGACTCTAGACAGACAAGACTCTAGACATACAAGACTCTAAACAGACAAGACTTAAATGAATTTGAATTTGACTCTAGACAGACAAGACTCTAGACAGACAAGACCCTAGACAGACAAGACTCCAGGCAGACAAGACTCTAGACAGACAAGACTCTAGACAGACTAGACTCTGGACAGACAAGACTCTATACAGACAAGACTCTAGACAGACAAGAGTCTAGACAGACGAGCCTCTAGACAGACAAGACTCTAGACAGACAAGACTCTAGACAGACAAGACTCTAGACAGACAAGACTCTATACAGACAAGACTCTAGACAGACAAGACTCTAGACAGACGAGCCTCTAGACAGACAAGACTCTAGACAGACAAGACTCTAGACAAACAAGACGCTAGACAGACAAAACTCTAGACAGGCAAGACTGAAGACATACAAGACTCTAGACATACAAGACTCTAGACAGACAAGACTAGACAGACAGGACTCTAGACAGACAAGACTCTAGACAGACAAGCCTCTAGACAGACAAGACTGTAGACAGACAAGACTCTAGACAGACAAGACTCTAGACAGAAAATACTCTGGACAGACAAGACTAGACAGAAAATACTCTGGACAGACAAGACTCTAGACAGACAAGACTCTAGACAGACAAGACTCTAGACAGACAAGACTCTAGACAGACAAGACTCTAGACAGACAAGACTCTAGACAGACAAGACTCTAGACAGACAAGACTCTAGACAGACAAGACTCTAGACTGACAAGACTCTAGACAGACGAGCCTCTAGACATACAAGACTCTAGACAGACAAGACTCTAGACAGACAAGACGCTAGACAGACAAAACTCTAGACAGGCAAGACTGAAGACATACAAGACTCTAGACATACAAGACTCTAGACAGACAAGACTCTAGATAGACAGGACTCTAGACAGACAGGACTCTAGACAGACAAGCCTCTAGACAGACAAGACTGTAGACAGACAAGACTCTAGACAGACAAGACTCTAGACAGAAAATACTCTAGACAGACAAGACTCTAGACAGACAAGACTCTGGACAGACAAGACTCTTTACAGACAAGACTCTAGACAGACAAGAGTCTAGACAGACGAGCCTCTAGACAGACAAGACTCTAGACAGACAAGACTCTAGACAGACAAGACTCTAGACAGACAAGACCCTAGACAGACAAGACTCCAGGCAGACAAGACTCTAGACAGACAAGACTCTAGACAGACAAGACTCTGGACAGACAAGACTCTATACAGACAAGACTCTAGACAGACAAGAGTCTAGACAGACGAGCCTCTAGACAGACAAGACTCTAGACAGACAAGACTCTAGACAGACAAGACTCTAGACAGACAAGACTCTATACAGACAAGACTCTAGACAGACAAGACTCTAGACAGACGAGCCTCTAGACAGACAAGACTCTAGACAGACAAGACTCTAGACAAACAAGACGCTAGACAGACAAAACTCTAGACAGGCAAGACTGAAGACATACAAGACTCTAGACATACAAGACTCTAGACAGACAAGACTAGACAGACAGGACTCTAGACAGACAAGACTCTAGACAGACAAGCCTCTAGACAGACAAGACTGTAGACAGACAAGACTCTAGACAGACAAGACTCTAGACAGAAAATACTCTGGACAGACAAGACTCTAGACAGAAAATACTCTGGACAGACAAGACTCTAGACAGACAAGACTCTAGACAGACAAGACTCTAGACAGACAAGACTCTAGACAGACAAGACTCTAGACAGACAAGACTCTAGACAGACAAGACTCTAGACAGACAAGACTCTAGACTGACAAGACTCTAGACAGACGATCCTCTAGACATTCAAGACTCTAGACAGACAAGACTCTAGACAGACAAGACGCTAGACAGACAAAACTCTAGACAGGCAAGACTGAAGACATACAAGACTCTAGACATACAAGACTCCAGACAGACAAGACTCTAGACAGACAGGACTCTAGACAGACAAGACTCTAGACAGACAAGCCTCTAGACAGACAAGACTGTAGACAGACAAGACTCTAGACAGACAAGACTCTAGACAGAAAATACTCTGGACAGACAAGACTCTAGACAGACAAGAATCTAGACAGACAAGACTCTAGACAGACAAGACTCTAGACAGACAGGACTCTAGACAGACAAGACTCTAGACAGACAAGACTCTAGACAGACAAGACTCTAGACAGACAAGACTCTAGACAGACAAGACTCTAGACAGACAAGACCCTAGACAGACAAGACTCTAGACAGACAATACTCTAGATAAAAAAGACTCTAGACAGACAAGACTCTAGACAGACAAGACTCTAGACAGACAAGATTCTAGACAGACAAGACTCTAGACAGACAAGACTCTAGACAGACAAGACTCTAGAACGTCAAGACTCTAGACAGACAAGACTCTAGACAGACAATACTCTAGACAGACAAGACTCTATACAGACAAGACTCTAGACAGACAAGACTCTAGACAGGCAAGACTCTAGACAGACAAGACTCTAGACAGACAAGAGTCTAGACGGACAAGACTCTGGACAGACAAGACTCTATACAGACAAGACTCTAGACAGACAAGACTCTATACAGACAAGACTCTAGACAGACAAGACTCTAGACAGACAAGACTCTAGACAGACAAGACTCTAGACAGACAAGACTCTAGACTGACAAGACTCTAGACAGACGAGCCTCTAGACATACAAGACTCTAGACAGACAAGACTCTAGACAGACAGGACTCTAGACAGACGAGACTCTAGACAGACAAGCCTCTAGACAGACAAGACTGTAGACAGACAAGACTCTAGACAGACAAGACTCTAGACAGACAAGACTCTAGACAGAAAATACTCTGGACAGACAAGACTCTAGACAGACAAGACTCTAGACAGACAAGACTCTAGACAGACAAGACTCTAGACAGACAAGACTCTAGAACGTCAAGACTCTAGACAGACAAGACTCTAGACAGACAAGACTCTAGACATACAAGACTGTAGACAGACAAGACTCTAGACAGACAAGAATCTAGACAGAAAATACTCTGGACAGACAAGACTCTAGACAGAAAATACTCTGGACAGACAAGACTCTAGACAGACAAGACTCTAGACAGACAAGACTCTAGACAGACAAGACTCTAGACAGACAAGACTCTAGACAGACAAGCCTCTAGACAGACAAGACTCTAGACAGGAAATACTCTGGACAGACAAGACTCTAGACAGACAAGACTCTAGACAGACAAGACTCTAGACAGACAAGACTCTAGACAGACAAGACTCTAGACAGACAAGACTCTAGACAGACAAGACTCTAGACAGACAAGACTCTAGACAGACAAGACCCTAGACAGACAAGACTCCAGGCAGACAAGACTCTAGACAGACAAGACTCTAGACAGACAGGACTCTAGACAGACAAGACTCTAGACAGACAAGCTTCTAGACAGACAAGACTGTAGACAGACAAGACTCTACACAGACAAGACTCTAGACAGACAAGACTCTAGACAGAAAATACTCTGGACAGACAAGACTCTCGACAGACAAGACTCTAGACAGACAAGACTCTAGACAGACAAGACTCTAGACAGACAAGACTCTAGACAGACAAGACTCTAGACAGACAAGACTCTAGACAGACAAGACTCTAGACTGACAAGATTCTAGACAGACGAGCCTCTAGACATACAAGACTCTAGACAGACAAGACTCTAGACAGACAAGACGCTAGACAGACAAAACTCTAGACAGGCAAGACTGAAGACATACAAGACTCTAGACATACAAGACTCTAGACAGACAAGACTCTAGACAGACAGGACTCTAGACAGACAAGACTCTAGACAGACAAGCCTCTAGACAGACAAGACTGTAGACAGACAAGACTCTAGACAGACAAGACTCTAGACAGACAAGACTCTAGACAGAAAATACTCTGGACAGACAAGACTCTAGACAGACAAGACTCTAGACAGACAAGACTCTAGACAGACAAGACTCTAGACAGACAAGACTTTAGACAGACAGGACTCTAGACAGACAAGACTCTAGACAGACAAGACTCTAGACAGACAAGACTCTAGACAGACAAGACTCCAGACAGACAAGACTCTAGACAGACAAGACTCTAGACAGACAATACTCTAGATAAACAAGACTCTAGCCAGACAAGACTCTAGACAGACAAGACTCTAGACAGACAAGATTCTAGACAGACAAGACTCTAGACAGACAAGACTCTAGACAGACAAGACTCTAGAACGTCAAGACTCTAGACAGACAAGACTCTAGACAGACAATACTCTAGACAGACAAGACTCTATACAGACAAGACTCTAGACAGACAAGACTCTAGACAGGCAAGACTATAGACAGACAAGACTCTAGACAGACAAGACTCTAGACAGACAAGACTCTAGACGGACAAGACTCTGGACAGACAAGACTCTATACAGACAAGACTCTAGACAGACAAGACTCTATACAGACAAGACTCTAGACAAACAAGACTCTAGACAGACAAGACTCCAGACAGACAAGACTCTAGACAGACGAGCCTCTAGACAGACAAGACTCTAGACAGACAAGACTCTAGACAGACAAGACGCTAGACAGACAAATCTCTAGACAGGCAAGACTGAAGACATACAAGACTCTAGACATACAAGACTCTAGACAGACAAGACTCTAGACAGACAGGACTCTAGACAGACAAGACTCTAGACAGACAAGCCTATAGACATACAAGACTGTAGACAGACAAGACTCTAGACAGACAAGACTCTAGATAGACAAGACTCTAGACAGAAAATACTCTGGACAGACAAGACTCTAGACAGACAAGACTCTAGACAGACAAGACTCTAGATAGACAAGACTCTAGACAGACAAGACTCTAGACAGACAAGACTCTAGACAGACAAGACTCTAGACAGACAAGACTCTAGACAGACGAGACTCTAGACCGTCAAGACTCTAGACAGACAAGACTCTAGACAGACAAGACTCTAGACAGACGAGACTCTAGACCGTCAAGACTCTAGACAGACAAGACTCTAGACAGACAAGACTCTAGACAGACAAGACTCTAGACAGACAAGACTCTAGACAGGCAAGACTCTAGACAGACAAGACTCTAGACAGACAAGACTCTAGACAGACAAGACTAGACAGACAAGACTAGACCAAAGACTAGACAGACAAGACTATATAGCCAGGTATTAACAGACAAGGTCGAGCAAACTAAGCTAGACAGACAAAAATGGAGTATACTGGTGGTATGAAAGCGTTTGGTTTTGTGTTTCAGAATGAAATCGGATCTGAAATCTCGTGTGCAGTCCGTTCTGAAAGCTCAAGATTTTCAGGTTTGCCTGACGATAATCGAAGCTCGGCAACTGGCTGGACTGAACATGGACCCTGTGGTCTGCATACAAGTCGGTGATCAGAAGAAGTACACAAGCGTCAAGGAAAGCACCAACTGTCCTTACTACAACGAAGTAAGTTAGGCGCCTAGATATGTCTGTGTTGATTCGTTTATATTAATCAATCCTGTATTGTCTCTGAATTTAAAATGTGGAATTGATTGTGGATTGTTGGAGTTTATATTTTTAGTTGTGAGAAAAGATAATTCTCTTACAGTCTGTCAATCAATTATGTTGCAATTTAACTGAATAGTTTTGTTAATTTTATATTTTTGTTGTTTTCCCAGTATTTCGTTTTCGATTTTCACATGCCACCGATTATGCTGTTCGACAAGATCATCACATTGTCGGTAAGTGTTTTCCATTTAATTTCCGCTTTTTTAACTAATTGTAAGTTTCATGAATAAATAAGGAAACTAACCGTGGGTACAATTTATATATTCTATAATTATCTACTGGATTCTATATGGGTTGTTGTATGGACTTGTTGTGTGCGGGCAGCGGTTATAGGAACTTAAAAAAATCCCGCCTTAACTGACTTACTTAATATCTTAATAAAAAAGTAAGTCTTAATAAAATTGGAAAACACACTGAATATATAAAGATATTCAACCTTTCCGGAGCTCTATAATATTATAAAGCTCCGGAAATGTTGAATATATTTATATATTCAAGCTGTGTTCCAACTTTATTAAGTTTATATGATTATCTCTAATGTAATATGGTTTTACCAATAGTAAAAGTAAGTCAGTTAGGGCGAGTTTGTTTTGTCACTCTTTTATTGTTCGTGAGTGTTAAATTAAGTTTTACGAGTTCTCATGGGCTGACGCCAGAATTTGGCTAGCCAGACAAGACTTGGTATAAAATCAACAAGATATTTTAATTTCAGGATTTTGGATTGAGTTATGGCGGGTTCACGATGAACTTAACGTAACGGGACACGAAGTGAGGTGGCGTGAACTTAAAGTTTAGATATGTTTGTGAAATTTCGTCGAACTTGCATTGTTATGTGATTTTACTGTGTTAATAGTTCAAAATGAATTCTGCTATAAGGCATTATCAATTTTTTAAATTAATATTTGCAATTTAATTGTATAACACAATGCCAAAAGTTGCTCTTGAATTCGAGTGCATCGAGAGCGTTTGAAAAAGTCACGTAAAACTGCCCGACTTAAAGGTCCAGACGCTACATTTTGCACAACCTTTTGTTTGCGCAGTCTTCGAACGGAACGAAAACATTGCAATTTTTAGAGCGTCTACACGGTGCAGATATATCTGTATATTTCGCACAGTTTTAGTGAAATCGTCATGGAGGAGGACTAGTCTGGTCATTTTTGAACAAAATGAATCGGAAAACGGAGCTACCGTCTACAAGCGCCGACTTGTCTGCACAGTTCATAGATATCTAGGCTCTCTAGCTCAGTTATCGCTGCAACTGTACCGTCTTCGCGCCGTTTTTAAAACTGCGCACTTTTCCTGTCTATACGCAACGTTTTATCTGCAACGTGTTGAACTGTGCAGACAAAAGGTTGTGCAAAACGCGATGTAAAGATTGAACATTGGCCGTTTTCACGTTGCGTTAAGTTCTGATACTTAGCGTCACGTCGACTGTAATCAGCCGCTTATAAAGCAAAGTGTTTTAGTTTTACTTTAAGGCCGGTACAGACGCTACGTTTTGCACAACCTCTTGTCAGCACAATTTAACACGTTGCAAATAATACGTTGCGTGTAGATAGGAAAAGTGCGCACTTTTGAAACCGGCGCGAAGGCAATACGAGAGCATAGATATCCTTGAACTGTGCGGAAAAGTCGGTGCATGTAGACGGTAGCTCCGTTTTCCGATTAATTCTGTTCCTGAGTTTCTTTGTATGTGTTTGTTACTTTGAGCGACAATGGCTGACCTTCGGCAATGTTCTCGGGAGTTTCTCACAGAATGTATTGTATTGTACCAAAGTTTCCATGCATTTGGCTTGTCAAATCCAAGGATTATAGTGACAGGGGTTAAAAGGGACAGCGGGGCTTATGAGAGTTTATTGAAAAAATTCAAAGAAATTGATTCAACCGCAAACATTCGGAATTGGCGTCAACAGAATATGCCCCAGCAATTGAGAATGCCACTGTGGTGTGAGACGCCGTGGAATACATATATCCTGTCGTAATCTTCCCGAGGATTACACTATCGAACCTCATAAAATATTTTCGTAAATTTCGCACAGTCCGAAAGTATTTGGATAATTATTGTAATGCCCTCGTAAAACTAAAAATAAAAATGTTTATTGATCTGTTCGAGGATTACACTATCGACCGTCATAAAATATTTGCGGAAATTTGTCCGAAAGTGTTTGGGTAATTATTGCAATGCCCTCGTAAAACTAAATAAGATTGGAACGGCTCGTTGCCGCTACACCACATACTCTTTCTTCACAAGGTGGACAATACCACTCCTTCTCACAGCAGTCGCAGCCTATGCCTCACAACTAGAGCTTCACACGAGAGTTTCGTTTCTGATCTCGTTCCGGGCAGCCGTAACATTTTCTTCATAAAGAACCCGAGCAACACGAACTTGCCCGGGCCCACAACGAGCAGTTCAAATTTATGAAGAAAATTTTACGGGTGTCCGTGTCAGAGTCCAAGATTGAAGAATCTCGTGTGAAGTCCTACTCATAACTAAGTCACAGAACAACTTACGCACACTCGGGAGTATGAAACAATTGTGCAAAATAAGGCATTTTCACGCATCATTCCACGCAAGGTGAACAAGATCTTTTATCCCCTTGGTCCCCAAGTCCTTACTCCCACTTCCACTGCTAAGTACTTGTCAACATTTCAACCAAACTGAAGTACTTGCATTGATTTTCATTCTGCTTAGTCTAAGTTTGGTGAAACACAGATGTTACTTTTAAGGTTCATATAACAACAAAAGAGAACTAGTAATCCATAATAGTGCGAACTATTTTTATTTTATTATTATTCCGGAACTTTTATCTTGTTTTGTTTTTCTTGTTTTTCTTGCTCATATACATTTCAAATATAAAGTATGGCAGGATCCAATAAACTCTTGTGTAATACTTGTCATGGTAAAATAAACAAATCAGCTTTCAAGGTGCTGTCTCAGCTGTAAGAAAACGAATCATATAACATGCGTCAACCTAACCGAGGTTTAAGCCAGATTGATGCCGAAAGACAAGAAATCGTGGTGCTGTAATGGGTGCAGTGGTGCTAATCCTTGGTGCAGTGGTGCAAACTTACAGGATGCTGGCGGCTTCTCCAAACCTCGCACTAGCATCTCACTTAATGCGGAGGACATCGACTTTAAACAAGTAATTCTTGATCTAAAGTCAGACATGAGTGACGTGAAGACCTTCATGGAATTCATTAATGAAAAATTCGAAGAGGAGAGGAGAAAAAATGTCGTCCTCACCGAAATGCTCCAAGAAACTAAGGAGTATCAAAATTGCATGCAAAAGGAGATTGACAATCTCAAATCGGTATTAATGGAAATTGAGGTTAACAAGCGGAAAAGAAACTTAATTATTAGTGGTGTCCCTATTGATATTCAGAATAAGGATGATAGTGTCAACTTAATAATGAATATCAGCAAATGTATTCATGGTAACATAAACTCCCAGGATATTGCAGACATTAGAAGACTGAATTCCAAAAAAGGACATTTAGCCTTAGTGAGCTTCAAAGAAGTTGCTCCTAGGAATGAAATCCTTAAAAAAAAGAAATCCTTTGGAAAGTTAACATTAACACAATGTGGCATTCCTGGTGCTGACAACAACATTTATATAAATGAAGACTTGCCACGTGAGACCCAGGATCTATTCAGGAAGGCCAGAGCCCTAAGGGATGGGGGTATATATGTTCGCAAAGACGAGTATACAGACCCTATCAGAATAAGAAGCGAGAATGATCTGGATAACCTATCCTATTATTAGGTTCGTGATCTCTTTGTTATATTGTTGTAGTGTATTAATATTGTTAAAATAAAATGAACTAAAAATTTCAAACTAATTAATGTTGTACATTTGAACATACGCTCACTCTGTGCGAATTTAAGCAACTTTAAATGCCTAATTAACAGCGAGAGATACGAAATAATATTTCTTACAGAAACCTGGTTATCTCATAGAATACCTGACGATGTGCTGCAATTCGATGGATATAACTTATATAGGCATGACAGACAGGATGGCAGACGAGGTGGTGGAGTTGCAATTCTTGTAGCTATTACTCTGGGTGCGTGTAATATTGTTAAGAAAGGTGGAGAATGTTGTGAATCTTTATGTATAAGGGTTGGAAAGGGTAATAGTTCACTTATTGTGGGAGCTGTATACAGACCACCTGGTGGTAGAATTACGGACTCCATTAATGAACTTGAATATCTACTAATAGGATTGAAGATGCAAAATGACAACATCTTGTGTATGGGAGATTTTAATATGGACATTTCACGGCTCACAAATAATAAGGTAATGGAGTTCAATAACATGATTGATGCATGTGGTTTTCACCAAATAATCAGTGATCCGAGGAGAATTAGTCACACAAGCTCGTCCCTAATTGACTTTATTTTGGTTAATGATCACAATATTGTGAAAAGTGGCTACGTAAGAGACGTAAATATGTCGGATCACTGCTTGGTAGGTTGTAAGCTGATGTATAGTGATACTATCCTGGCGAAAACAACATATATGAGGCGTATACTCAGCAAAATTAACTTGAATCAATTTAAAATGGACTTGTCAGCTTTAAGAGTAGATGATGTCTATATAGTACCGGATATAATCGCTAAAATAAAAATCTTTACTGAAAGAATAATATTTCTGTTTGATCACCATGCACCTATTATACAATTAATAATCAATAAGCCAAAAAAACCTTGGGTTACACCAAATTTAAAAAAGATTTATAAGATGAAGAATGACGCACATTCTAAATATAATAAGACTGGGTGTATTTCTGTGAGAAAATGTTTCAAGGATTTGCAAAAACTTGCAAGAATTACCACGCGACAAGAAAAAGAGCGTATTTGGAAAGTATCACAACTTTAGGTGATGAAAAGATTATTTGGCAAAGTTTAAAAAACATGAACACTACCTGCCCAAAAACTAAACCAGGCCTGCCAGAATCACTGGGTAGTGTCAATGATCTAAACAACTATTTTGTAGGGTCTGCTAACCAACTCGCTCAAGAAGTTGATGAAAAAACTCTTCTAAGTTATCAATATTCTTTCATAAGGGAAATCTCAGATTTATTGAACCTAAAGCCGGTAACTGAAACTGATATTCACAAAATAATTCTCAATATAAAATCTAGTGCTATGGGCTCTGATGGAATAAATATCAACATGATAAAAATGTGCTTGCCTCAGATACTTCCAATTATTTCCTTATAGTTACTCATAACAGTTGCTTACTAGACAGCGTATTTCCGTGGAAACACGCATGGAAACACGCATATGTCCACCCAATTTCTAAAAACGCATGCCCTAACTTAATTACTGATCTAAGGCCCATTTCTATTTTGCCAACCATTTCCAAAATCCTTGAAAAAGTGGTGGACCTGCAAGTTACGAAGTTTCTTGAAGTAAATAAAATCTTTCCGGTGACTCAATCCGGTTTTAGAAAAGGTCATAGCTCCACTACAGTACTAATGGACGTAGTTGATGAAATAGCAAGGGCGCTTGATAGCCACAATGTAGCTGTACTAGTACTATTGGACTTCAGCAAAGCCTTTGATACGGTCAATCATCGTATGCTTCTTAGTATTTTGCACTATATAGGAATGTCCAAAAACACTATAAAGTTTTTTGCTAGTTTCTTGCGGGGCAGAAGTCAAAGGGTTACTTTACAAAATGATATCTCGGAAAGTATAGTTGTATGTATATGTATGTGTATGTATATGTATGTGTATGTATAACATTGTATGTTATATATATAGTTGGTGGTGTGCCACAGGGTTCTGTGTTGGGACCATTACTGTTTACTCTATACACTATAAATATTGGAGCAACAATAAAGAATGGTCTTCATCATCAGTATGCTGACGACACACAGTTAATATATACTTTCCCTTCTGATTAGCTTGAACTCGCTGAACGATTAATAAATGATGACCTGAGAAGTATAGCTAAATTCTCCGCTGGACATTCTCTCACGATCAACCCGAGCAAGACTAAAATCATGGTATTTGCCTCAAAAAGGAAACAAGTGGCTATTAAGGAAAAACTGACAATTACTATGCATGATCAGCGCCTGAACATAACAAAGGAAGCAAAAAATCTCGGACTATTAATTGATGACAGATTAAAATTTCCATCAGATGTATCAACACTTTTAAAGCGTGTTTATTTAAAATTGAAAGTGTTGCATTCTTGTAGGCGTGTCTTATCTTTAAACTTAAAAAGGAAACTAGTGATTGTCTATGTTTTGTCAATGCTTAGTTATCCTGAATCGGTGTATAGTAGTTTCATTAATAATGCAGACCGCGCCAGAATACAACGAGCACAAAATAGGTGTATCAGATTTGTACATGGCCTAAGACCTCGCCAAAAAATATCCACGGAAATTCGATGCAAATGGATTAATATGGAAAAACTTCGGAAATTTCATCTTACATGTCTTTTTAAAAAAATCCTATACTGCAAATTACCCAGGTATCTGTACAACAAAATAACCTTCAGAACGGACGTTCATACAATTAATATGCGTAGTAAGGGCTTGCTGACTCCACCTATACACCATACCTCAAAGTTTAAATCTTCGTACACTTACCAAATAACGTCCATCATTAACAATCTACCAATGGAGTTAAGACTAGCGAACGGTATAAAAATTATTTTAAAAGGCAAAGAATACAGGGTCCAAAATAGAGTGAGCATTTAGAAAAATGAACGTTAATATTCGTCCACTTATTTTTCCTATGTTAGTCGATGTGAGGTTTACCTAAAGATTACTAAAAGGGCTTATGTAAGATTGAGAAATTCTAGTTAATTTCTTGAATAAGTCCTTTTGTTCTCCATTCAGTTACATTTTTGAACATATGTGTAATATGAACATATGACATATGTGTAATATGAACATATGTGTAATGTGAACATATAATGTGTAATATTTTTAATTTGTAATTAAACAGATTGTATATTTATTTGTATGCAGGACAATAAATGATTTAACAATAATAATAATAATATAGATATAAATATTTTATAGACAATAGCATTATTCTACACGTCTCGTTTTCGATGATAATTTGTTGTAATACTCGTCATTGCTGACATTTCACAACGAACGGATGATTGAACGAGACGTTTCGTATAATAACGATCGAACTGCCCCCGCCTTCGGCCGGCTCGTTTGATCGTACCATTATTTCTTACTTTCGAGTATTCATTCTTCAGCTTCACATGTTTCGGGAATGATTTCTCTTAGCGATTGTTTCGAAATAATTGTTGTGAATTCTAGGTCTTTGTAACTTCTGCCAGTTGCCAAAAATCTTAAAGTTGCTGTTAGCCTTATATTGCTGTTCTCATACAAGTATTTTCTTTGATGATATGCGGTGTCACTAATTCCAATAAATAAGAATACGTGTCATTCTCAAGTAGTTCCGCCAATCATTAGGTTCATCACGTAATTAACGTAGTAATCTAATAGGGGTAAAGTGCTGCGTTTTTAGAGCCACTTCTCCGCGACCACTTTAAACGCCGGGTACTTCTGAGACGTTCCAATCTTTTATTTTCCTTAACAAGACACCATGCCAAAATTGATATCGATATCCCGATATTTATTGTTTTCCCCAATTTTCCTCCCTTTAAATGGGCGACGGAAGGATGTTCCACCACGGGGCGGAGACGCGAGCAACCCTAAGGTAAGTGAAGGCACCATCCCGATTTGATTCTACCACCAAATTAATTTTTCGTTAAATACAGTCCAATCACTTTCTCTGTTCCATTATATGTATAATTGTCTGGCGTCTATTTCAGACGCCCTCGGCACTCGAATTCAAGACCAATTTGAATTTTGAATATTTCGCACAGTTATAGTGAGATCGTCATGGAGGAGGTACTATGGTATACTATGGTATACCATGGTGATTGGACTGTATTTAACGAAAAATTAATTTGGTGGTTGAATCAAATCGGGATGGTGCCGTCACTTACCTTAGGGTTGCTCGCGTTTCCGCACCGTGGTGGAACGTCCTTCCGTCGCCCACTTAAAGGGAGGAAAATGAGAAAAACAATAAATATCGGGATATCGATGGAGGGATACCCTTAAATTGTGTCGTTCCGGGCGTGAAAAGCCGCTGCAGCCTTTTGGACCTTGATCGCACAACCCGTTGTAGATTTAACTTGATATTTATAAATTTGTAATACGTGCACAATGTCTCGCTTTCCGCACTCTAAGCATACTCTTAATTGTTGTGAGTAATATACTGCCGTAAATATAAATTCGCGGCTTTTCTTTATTCAGCCTGTCTCGTCCACTGCTGGACATAGGCCTCTCTTAACATCTTCCATCTACTTCTATCTTGTGCTTCTTGCATCCAGTTGGTGGCGATGCGTTTCACATCGTCTGTCCATCGGGTGGGTGGGCGTCCTCTACTTCTGTATGCCTCCTGTCTAGGTCGCCATTCCAGGGTCTTTTTGGTCCATCTGTTGTTTGGTATCCTTGCGACATGTCTGGACCAGTTCCATTTTAGTTTGGTTATTACTTCAATTGCATCGCTAACCCCAGATCGCTGTCTTAGTACTTCATTCCGCACTTTATCTCGCAATGTAATTCCGAGCATGGAACGTTCCATGGCTCGTTGCGCCACTCTGATCTTTTGGACGGACTTTTGTGTGAGTGTTAGAGTCTCCGCTCCGTAGGTTAAGACTGGTAGGATGCACTGGTCAAACACCTTACGTTTTAGGCAGTTGGGGATGTCGGATTTGAAAATGTGTTTTAGTTTTCCGTAGGCTGCACACGTTAGTCTTAGCCTCCTTCCAATCTCATGTGTCTGGTTGTCTCTGCCGATTTTAATTCGCGGCTTGATTAATAAATAATCGCGAGATTTCGTCCCAGCTCGACACACCTGTCTCCTTCTTTTGGTAGATGACAAATTCAAATCTCGATTGAAAATATGGATTTATTAAAATTGGCGCTAACATAGAGAGAAACTTGGAACAGAGAACTTGTGTATATTTCGCACAGTTTTAGTGACATCGTCATGGAGGAGGTACTATGGTATACTCTGGTCAATTTTGGCATGCTGTCTTGTTAGGAAAAATAAAAGATTGGAACGTCTCAGAAGTACCCGGTGTTCAGAGTGGTCGCGGGGAAGTGGCTTTTAAAAACGCAGCACTTTTCCCATATCAGATTACTACGTGAATTACGTTATGCACCTAATGATTGGCGGAACTACTTGACAATGATTCTAAAAAGGCAGCACTTTTCCCATATTAGATTACTGCATGAATTACGTCATAAAAAGACGCCAGACGGACTAGACCATATGTAATTCGAAAATATTCGTAATTTATGTATCGAACGTGAGCAGTAATGTAGCACTCGCCGAAAGGAGAACTCAACAAAATATCTTTGCCATAACAAGACGACGCCTATCAACCCATCATCTCCGCACCATGTAGACGCTCTAAAAATTGTAACGTTTCCATTCCGTCCTATAAGACTGCGCAAACAAAATGTTGTGGAAAACGTAACGTCTGGACCGGCCTTTACGTAACGTGCCGTCGCGTCGCGTTACGTTAAGTTCATCGTAAACCTGCCATTAATGCAAAGCAAGGAAAAATGTGGAAATTTTGAATGTTTCTATATTTAGGTATTCTAAATTTATTGGTTTCTTCGTAAAATTTCTGAACAAACTTTGGAAATTTTTCAGATGTTGGCATTAATTCTGTTAAAATTTAAAATGTTTCTTTTAACAGAATTTCTGAACAATTTCTCATCATTTATCAGAAGATGACTTCAATTCTGGCTAAATTTAAAACTTTTTTCGTTACAAAATTCTTTAGAAAATACAAAATTTTATTATTTAATTCTAATAATTTTGTAATTTTTGAAAATTTATTTTTAATCGAATTTCCAAATTCTCAAACTATTCTGAATCCTGAAATTAATTTTGTTTCGTATGAAATCCCAAGCTTCATGCAAACCTATTTACCAACACAGATTTCCTGGTCGATAGCCTTAACTAAACGTATTTAAAAAACGAAACATATTTCCATAAATTATATTGCTAATTATTTACTTCCCTTAATTGCTCCACTGTATCGCTAATTAATTCGCACTGAAACAGAAAATAATTACAGCGACAGATCTCGGACAATTTTGCTTCTTTTACAATTAAGGCATTTTCATAATTTAAATTTGTTGCGAAAAACTCTTCATTAAGATCACATTGTTCTGAGAATCTTTAAAACAAAGACAAATAAAACTGTATAATATTTTTTTTAAATCAAAGACAAATAAAACTGTATAATATAGACAAAGCTAGAGAGAACTACATTACTACACTGAGAAGACTAGACAAACAAGACTCTACTAGACAAAGTCGAGAGACTAGACAGACCAGCCAGAGCAGATAGACCAGACAGACCAGGCAGACGAGACAGATCAGACAGATCAGGCAGATCAGGCAGACCAGAGAGACCAGACAGACCAGACAGACCAGACAGACCAGACAGACCAGACAGACCAGACAGACCAGACAGACCAGACAGACCAGACAGACCAGACAGACCAGACAGACCAGACAGACCAGACAGACCAGACAGACCAGACAGACCAGACAGACCAGACAGACCAGACAGACCAGACAGACCAGACAGACCAGACAGACCAGACAGACCAGACAGACCAGACAGACCAGACAGACCAGACAGACCAGACAGACCAAACAGACCAGACAGACCAGACAGACCAGACAGACCAGACAGACCATACAGACCAGACAGACCAGACAGACCAGACAGACCAGACAGACCAGACAGACCAGACAGACCAGACAGACCAGACAGACCAGACAGACCAGACAGACCAGAAAGACCAGACAGACCAGACAGACCAGACAGACCAGACAGACCAGACAGACCAGACAGACCAGACAGACCAGACAGACCAGACAGACCAGACAGACCAGACAGACCAGACAGACCAGACAGACCAGACAGACCAGACAGACCAGACAGACCAGACAGACCAGACAGACCAGACAGACCAGACAGACCAGACAGACCAGACAGACCAGAAAGACCAGACAGACCAGACAGACCAGACAGACCAGACAGACCAGACAGACCAGACAGACCAGACAGACCAGACAGACCAGACAGACCAGACAGACCAGACAGACCAGACAGACCAGACAGACCAGACAGACCAGACAGACAAGACAGACCAGACAGACCAGACAGACCAGACCGACCAGACAGACCAGACAGACCAGACAGACCAGACAGACCAGACAGACCAGACAGACCAGACAGACCAGACAGACCAGACAGACCAGACAGACCTTAGACAGACCAGACAGACCAGACAGACCAGACAGATCTTAGACAGACCAGACAGACCCTAGACAGACCAGACAGATCTTAGACAGACCAGACAGACCCTAGACAGACCAGACAGACCCTAGACAGACCAGACAGACCTTCGACAGACCAGACAGACCTTGGACAGACCAGACAGACTTTGGACAGACCAGACAGACCTTGGACAGACCAGACAGACCTTCGACAGACCAGACAGACCTTGGACAGACCAGACAGACCTTGGACAGACCAGACAGACCTTGGACAGACCAGACAGACCTTAGACAGACCAGACAGACCTTAGACAGACCAGACAGACCTTAGACAGAACAAACAGACCTTAGACAGACCAGACAGATCTTAGACAGACCGGACAGACCCTAGACAGACCAGACAGACCAGACAGACCAGACAGACCAGACAGACCAGACAGACCAGACAGACCAGACAGACCAGACAGACCAGACAGACCAGACAGACCAGACAGACCAGACAGACCAGACAGACCAGACAGACCAGACAGACCAGACAGACCAGACAGACCAGACAGACCAGACAGACCAGACAGACCAGACATACCAGACATACCAGACAGACCAGACAGACCTGAGACAGACCAGACAGACCAGACAGACCAGACAGACCAGACAGACCTTAGACATACCAGACAGACCTTAGACAGACCAGACAGACCTTAGACAGACCAAACAGACCTTAGACAGACCAGACAGATCTTAGACAGACCAGACAGACCCTAGACAGACCAGACAGACCCTAGACAGACCAGACTGACCTTCGACAGACCAGACAGACCTTGGACAGACCAGACAGACCTTGGACAGACCAGACAGACCTTGGACAGGCCAGACAGACCTTGGACAGACCAGACAGACCTTGGACAGACCAGACAGACCTTAGACAGACCAGACAGACCTTAGACAGACCATACAGACCCTAGACAGACCAGGCATACCAGACAGACCTTAGACAGATCAGACAAACCTTAGACAGACCAGACAGACCTTAGACAGACCAGACAGACCTTATACAGACCTTAGACAGACCAAACAGACCTTAGACAGACCAGACAGACCTTAGACAGACCAGACAGACCCTACACAGACCAGACAGACCCTAGACAGACCAGACAGACCCTAGACAGACCAGACAGACCTTGGACAGACCAGACAGACCTTGGACAGACCAGACAGACCTTGGACAGACCAGACAGACCTTGCACAGACCAGACAGACCAGACAGACCTTGGACAGACCAGACAGACCTTGGACAGACCAGACAGACCAGACAGACCTTGGACAGACCAGACAGACCTTGGACCGACCAGACAGACCTTGGACAGACCAGACAGACCAGACAGACCTTAGACAGACCAGACAGACCTTGGACAGACCAGGCAGACCTTGGACAGACCAGACAGACCTTGGACAGACCAGACAGACCTTAGACAGACCAGACAGACCTTAGACAGACCAGACAGATCTTAGACAGACCAGACAGACCCTAGACAGACCAGACAGACCCTAGACAGACCAGACAGACCTTGGACAGACCAGAAAGACCTTGCACAGACCAGACAGACCTTGCACAGACCAGACAGACCTTGCACAGACCAGACAGACCTTGGACAGACCAGACAGACCTTGGACACACCAGACAGACCAGACAGACCTTGGACAGACCAGATAGACCTTGGACAGACCAGACAGACCTTGGACAGATCAGTCAGACCTTGGACAGACCTCCTCAGACCAGACAAACCTTAGACAAACCAGACAGACCTTAGTTAGACCAGACAAAAAAAATTAGCAGAAATGACTCGCGATGCGCAGTCGAGCTGCTCAAGACCTAATGAAAGCCACAGCTCATGAAATGAAAGTGGATATCATCATAATCAGTGAACCGAACAATGCGAATTCCCCATAGTGGGGATGCCCAACTACTAATAAGCGTGAGACATTGTGCTGGACTGGGTGGCAGAGCTAGACTTGTACATATGCAATGTTGGAAATTCACACAATTTCGAACGCAGGAGTAGCTCCTCCATTCTGGACATAGCTCTTACTTCGGGGAAACTGGTAGGGAACATTAGAAACTGGCAGGTACTCACGCGGGAAACGTTAAGTACCACAAGTACATATTCTATCAAATAACTGTAGATGTTTATCCCAAATTGTCGAGCTACATAAAAAATCACAGGGGTGATGGTATATAAAAAATATGAATGAAGAAAAAATTGTAAATAGACTGGAGGAGGAAGTAAACATCACAAACGAACGATCCCCAGAAGAACTAATCTCAGACTTGGAGAGAATATGTAATGCCACTCTTGTCCCGAGGAAAAAATACAGGAAAGGAAAACAAGTATTTTGGTGGAGCTATAAAATCGCTGAAATGAGAGCCTCGTGTATTGCCGCAAGACGTACCTACCAGCGGAAACTTAAAAGAAAGGCAAACACAGAGTCAGTAGAAATGCATAGGAACTTGTATTCAAGCCAAGCCAAAAGGGAACACTGGCGACAACTTTGCAAAAAAATTGACACAAATGTTGTGGGGTGACGCGTATTCGGTTGCTACACGGGAGCTCAAGGTAAGGCACCCGAACCTGCAACTAACGATGGAGCAGATGATAGAAGTGGTGAAGGTCCTCTTTCCAACTCACTTAAAGCTAGCATGGGAACTAATGGAAGTAAGCGAATTATTGAAATTTTCTAGGGAAGAACTACTTATCGCCACTAAACGACTTAGAAAAGGCAGAACACCAGGCCCAGATTACCTTCCTCCAGAAATTGTGGTAAACAGCCAGCCAAACTTCATTTTAGAAATAATGAACGGCATTCTAAGAAGCAGAATTTTCCCAGAAAAGTAGTGCTCCTAAGGAAGGGAGAAAAACCTATACAAGAGCCTGCCTCATATCGCCCCATTTGCTTACTGGATGTCGCAGGAAAGCTGCTTGAACAGATGTTGCTTGATAGAATCAAGACAGAGCTTGATAAAGGCAAACAGCTCTCGGACAGAAAATATGGGTTCAGGGAAGGAAGGTCGACGGTAGATGCTATCATGAGAGTTGTTGGAATGGCAGAGAAAGCTTCAGCCGGTACGCGCACAACACGGAAGATTAGCGCATTGATAACCCTAGATGTGAAAAAAGCATTCAACTCGGTCGCTTGGCGAAATATCATGGAAGAACTGACTAGGAGGAACTTTACCCAATATCTGTTGCGATTACTTCGCAGCTATCTATCCAAAAGGAGAATTTTATTCGAAGTTGGCACTGAAATCGCTGATTACGAAGTGTACAGTGGTGTTCCACTGGGCTCAGTCCTGGGTCCTACATTGTGGAATATTCTGTACGACGGCGTGTTGAGACTAATTTTGCACGGACGGAGTGCAAATAATAGGATTCGCCGACGACCTAGCCATTGTTGCAATAGGGAAGACAGAGGAAGAGATAAAGAGTCGTGCAAACATGGCCATGAAACAAGTGGATGAATGGCTGAAAAAAAAAAGATTAAAATTAGCTCCCCAAAAAACAGAAGCTGTACTGTTAATAGGCAACAGAACCATTGGACTTTACTTTTAAAATTAAAGAGGTAGAAATCACTCCCAAAGAAGCAACTACATACCTGGGAGTAACCATTGACAGAAAGCTCTCCTTCAAGGAGCACGTCAAAAGAATTACGGCAAAGGCCCTTAAAACCACCTCAGCTTTGGAAAAACTAATGCCCAATGCTAGTGGACCAAAAAGTAGTAAGAGATGGCTGCTCTGCTCGGTGGTCCAATCAACTATGCTGTACGGAGTTCCGGTCTGGACAAGAGCCGTTACGAAAACAAACATTAAAAACATGCTCGCTTCTGTACAAAGAAAAATGGCCATTCGAGTATGCACCACATACAGAACAATATCTTGGGACGCCGTACTAGTCATCGCTGGAGTTGCACCGATAGAATATCAAATACAGGAAAGAGTGGAATTGTACAAAACCAGAAAAAATTTTGTGTGAAGTTATGGGCAACACGCCAGCATGGAGATGTTTCCTATCACTTAACACAGGCTCTCAGCGGCCACGAATGTTTCCGCGAGTACTTGCATAGGATCGGCATGGCCTCCGACGACTATTGTGTGAACTGTGGGAACGCAGACACCGCACAACATACCATTTTCGATTGCGAAAGGTGGACCCCAGAAAAAGAAAAGTGGATGAAACGGACAAATTCGACGCTCGAAGTACATACACTAGTGGACGTAATGCTTAAATTAGCATAATACTGGTCATATACGGAAAACATGATAAGAGAGATTATTACACAAAAAGAACTCGACGAACGACGAATGCAGAGGCAAAAATAAACAGAAAAAAAAACAATAATTAAGCTCCAGAACCCCTAAACACTAATAGTGAATGGGGGATGATGTGATGAGTATGGATAAAAATATAGAATCCTATCGTACGACAACAACATCTTGAGGTTATGCTTGCAGCGGTACTAAAATGCTCGTGATTTCAGGAGGGCCACTTGTCAAGTTAACTGAAAGGGCTTGCTACGTCCTCAACAAAGAAAAATACAGACCAGACAGACCTTAGACAGACCAGACACACCTTAGACAGACCAGACACACCTTAGACAGACCAGACAGACCTTAGACAGCCCAGACAAGCCAGATAGACCAGACAGACCAGACGGAGTAGATGGACTAGACGAGCCGGACTAGACGAGCCTAACTAGACGAGCGTTACTAGACGAGCCTAACTAGACGAGCGTTACTAGACGAGCCGGACTAGACGAACCTCACTAGACGAGCCGGACTAGACTAGCCGGGCTAGACGAGCCGGACTAGACGAGCCGGGCTAGACGAGCCGGACTAGACGAGCCGGACTAGACGAGCCGGACTAGACTAGCCGGACTAGACGAGCCGGACTAGACGAGCGTTACTAGACGAGCCGGACTAGTCGAGCCGGACTAAACTAACTGGTCTAGACGAGCCGGACCAGACGCGCCGGACTAGACTAGCCGGACTAGACGAGCCGGACTAGACGAGCCGGACTAGACGAGCGTTACTTTACGAGCCGGACTAGACGAACCTGACTAGACGAGCCGGACTAGACTAGCCGGGATAGACGAGCCGGATTAGACGACCCGGACTAGACGAGCCGGACTAGACGAGCCGGACTAGACGAGCCGGACTAGACGAGCCGAACTAGACGAGCCGGACTAAACTAACCGGTCTAGATGAGCCGGACCACACGCGCCGGACTAGACTAGCCGGACTAGACTAGCCGGACTAGACGAGCGTTACTAGACGAGCCGGACTAGACGAGCGTTACTAGACGAGCCGGACTAGACGAACCTGACTAGACGAGCCAGACTAGACTAGCCGGACTAGACGAACCGGACTAGACTAGACGGACTAGACGAGACGGACGAGGCAGACTAGACGAGACGGGCTAGACCAGACGGACTAGACTAGACGGACAAGACTAGACAGGCAAGACTAGACAGACAAGACTATACAGACAAGGCTAGATAGACTAGACAGAGTAGTGAGAGTAGACGGACAAGACTATACTAGACAGAAAAGACTGAAGAGGCAAGGCTTTAGAGACTAGACTATGCAGATAATAATAATAAAACATTTTACTTGTCTTTGAAAAATCAATATTATTTTAATTAAGCAAAATTGACTAATGTGGTCTGTCGTGATTACTCGGTGTCTGTAGGTCTCGCTTAATTATTCACATTTTGCGAGGCTCGCTGGAAATGGAATTTCATCCCCAGGCGAAATAACGGCGAAAAACCGTGCGGGATTTTGCGATTTGAATTTGTAATTTTCTCCCAGTGAAGGGATTCCAAACGAAGCCAGAGATTTAACTTTCATCAATCTGGACTGAAGAGCAGTAAATTATGAATTAAATGAACGATTTTAATCGAGTCGTGCTTGCATTCGTTCATTTGTATTGTCTGGAAAATTAATGAAATGTTGAGAAATTTCTTTAAAAAATTTCCCAATCAATTTTTATGCAACAAATTCGCATGAAAACGAAAGAATAGTTGCCGCAGCCACCCGATAGAGTAATAAACTTGCGTGAGCTTCACGTGATTTTCGGGGGAAGATTCCCTATTGGTCAGTGCAAACGCTTGTGAAGCGTAGATCACGCAGCCGAAACTTTTAATCAGTCGACCAGTCGGGTTGTATGCCACGTGCTCTCGAGTTTTCAGTGTTTCGGTCTTAGTTAAAATTAGTGATTACATTTTATCCATAAATCAGGTCTTTTTAAGACTTTGTTTTTTAAAATTAATATAAACATTTTTAAAGTAAAATTTGGCAAAGCAGTGTAAATCAGGCTTTTTACAACGTCACTACGAACTATCACGTGAACGCCGCTTGATCACTCCATGGGGTCGCTGCGGCAAGTATAAACATAACTAATTGTAAGTCTTATCTAAGATCTTAGTTTAAGATGTTACCTGACTACTACGAGGTATCTCATAGTCAACTACTAGATAACTCATATCCCACTACCAGAAAACTCATAGCCAACTACTAGGTAACTCGTGGCCAACTATGAGTTAACTGATAGCTAACTAAGAGATAACTCATAGCCAGGTATGATATAAGTCATAGCCAACTACGAGATAACTCGTAGCCAACTACGAGATAACTCATAGCCAACTACGAGATAACTCATAGCCAACTACGAGATAACTCATAGCCAACTACGAGAGAACTCATAGCAAACTACGAGATAACTCATAGCCAACTACGAGATAACTCATAGCCAACTACGATATAATTTATGGCTAAATACGAGATAATTGGTAGCCAACTATGATATAATAATGTCATAGCCAAAGACGAGATAACTCATAACCAGCTACTAGATAAGTTATAGTCAACTACGAGATAACTCATAGCCAGCTACGATATAATTCGTAGCCAACTATGATATAGATTGTAGATATTGTGAAGACTTGTACTGCGACCTTTATAGATGTAATGTACCCTACCCTCTTCCTCTAAGCGTTGATGTACTTATCAACGATAAGTATATCTAGAGCGCCTCTAACCCGATGATATACGTGGTCTGTTTGAAAAGTATCCGACCTTTAGCCGGTAAGAAAAAACTGGCATACCTGGAGCGTTGGAAACCTAATCACCCTCAAAGTAGTCTACTTGGGACTCCACACACTTCTCCCAGCGGTGCCGCCATTGTTTGAAGCATTACGAAAAAGCGTCTTTCGGAATCGACTTTAGCTCGGCTTTCGTTGCAGCCATAATTTCCTCTCTTGTCTGAAATCGCGTTCCTTTCAATGGCCTCTTGCCTTTGGGGAATAGCCAGAAGTCGCACGGGGCCATATCAGGAGAGTAAGGAGCCTGTCGAACCAGAGGAGTCTGTTTTTTCGCCAAAAAATTGTGAACCAAGTGCGAAGAATGTGCTGGAGCATTGTCGTGATGGAGTCGCCAATTTTCTGATGACCACAACTCCAGTCGCTTGCGCCGCACAGCATCACGTAGGCGACGTAGGACATCCCTCATTTCACTTGTCGTCATTTTACTTGCATTGAAAAACCGACGAGAGCACTACGTCACTCGAACACTGCTCGACAGCAACTGACGCTATCTACAGGCGAGAAAAAAATCACGCATGCGCACGACGGTTCAAGGTCGGCTCATGCAAGCGCGCTTGAGTCAAATCCCTCAGGTTTTCAAAATAAAAAATAAGGTCGGATACTTTTCTAACAGACCACGTATGTTATAGCCAACTACGAGATAACTCTACTACTCTACTCTACTGTGTCAGTTAACGTGGTATTACGGTTTATTAAGGCTATCGACCATAATATCTGTTTTGTTTAATCAAGCATTAAGCTAAATTCTGTTGTAAAAAGTTGATTTTGCTGCGTGTGTAATAAGGTATCATGTCGAGAAGTTTCCTGGTCGAATTGATGTGTGTCGTCGAGAGGAAATTGAATTGATAAATGTGAAAATGTGTGTAATTAGATTTAGAGACGATGCCGAGATAGTAAAAAAAGATACAGTAAAATGTATTTTTTTGCGCCGTCCATTGGGAAATGTAGGTGGAAAATCGAACAAAGAAAAACTCGCCTGATTACGCAGTCGATGCCGGCGACCACAAAAAACTTCCGCAGTCAGATAGAAAAAGTTTTTCTTTTATTATCGAATCCTCGTTTATTTGTGTCCTTTTTGTAGGTTTTGCATTCTAGAAAGCTTTTGCGATCCGGCACCACGGTCGGCTCGTTCAAGATAGACGTGAAGACCGTCTATGACGCACCCGGTACTTAAACTAAATCTAAACAAAAATTGTTACACTCACATTTGTGTGTTACACACACACAAACACTCACTTTTCAATCACATACAATTCTTACACCAATACACCACCTTACACAACATATAAGTTTCACATAATTCCAGATAAGTCTAAATAATCTAAAACATAGTGTATATTAGAGTCAAAAGTCTAGAATGGAATTAAATCTTGAATAAGATAAGGCTAGACAAGACTAGACAAGAGTAAGGCTAAACAAGAAAAAACTAATATAGTGTATATACTAATATAGTGTATATACTAATATAGTGTATATACTAATTAGTAGTACTAATATAGTGTATATGTTACCGTGATTGACCGAAATTGGAGAATGTCGACTTTCACCGGTGAATGTCAACACATACCAAATACATCGGTGAAAGATTGAATATTTCATTACTTTGTTAGACATTCGAACCCTCACCGGTGTATGTCAACAATCACAGATACGCTCTGGTGGAGGTCCAAAATGGAGATGCCGACTGAGAGGCGACTGGCTTTTTCCCGCCAAATCCTTTGTTCTGCTGGGAGTCAATCAGCTTTATCGGTCTTATGTTGCAATAAATAAGATTTGAATCACATAATTAAGTAATTTTTTTATCACCATTATTTTCGTTTCTCATTTAGAATGTACTGTGGGTTTTAAATTATCGGTCACTCCTCTCAGAAGGAGCGGCGAAAAAGTTACATCACCCTTGTGACGTTTTATAGCGACTGAATTACGGAGAAGAAAATATAAATCTCCGACATGCTCAACATTCACCATTAGTGCATGGTGAATGTCGATATTCACCGGTGTAAGTCAGAAATAAGGGTATTTAGCAAATATTTCGGACATACACCAAGCGAAAATGTGAATGTTGACATTCACCGGTGAAAGTCGACATTCCCCTAATTTCGGTCTTTCACGGTAACACGGTAACGGTAGGTGTACATATATACTAATACGTGGTCTGTTAGAAAAGTATCCGACCTTTAGCCGCTAAAAAAAAACTGGAATATCTGGAGAGTTGGAAACCTAATCATCCTCAAAGTAGTCTCCTTGGTACTCCATACACTTCTCCCAGCGGTGCCGCCATTGTTGGAAGCATTCCGAAAAAGTCTCTTTCGGAATCGACTTTAGCTCGGCTGACGTTGCAGCCATAATGTCCTCTCTTGTCTGAAATCGCGTTTCTTTCAATGGCCTCTTGACTTGGGAATAGCGAGAAGTCGCAGGGGGCCATATCAGGAGAGTAAAAAGCCTGTCTAACCAGAGGAGTCTGGTTTTTCGCCAAAAAATTGTGAACCAAGTGTGAAGAATGTGTTGGAGCATTGTCGTGATGGAGTCGCCAATTTTCTGATGACCACAACTCCAGTCGCTTGCGCCGCACAGCATCACGTAGGCGACGTAGGACATCCCTATAGTACTCTTTGGTGATTGTTTGACCCTGTGTTGTGTACTCGTGGTGTACCATTCCGCGGGAGTTACAGAAAGCAGTCGGCATCACTTTGACGTTGCTGCGCACTTGGCGGGCCTTCTTTGGTCTTGGTGACGTGGAATGCTTCCACTGTGACGACTTGGATTTGGTTTCCGGATCGTATCCGTAGACCCAGGACTCGTCACCAGTGATTTTGGTGTTCATGATGTCAGGGTCACTGTTTATTGAGCCCAACATGTCCTGTAAGACTTCAACACGAACTTGCTTTTGCTCCGCCGTCAGCAGCTTTGGCACGAATTTCGCCGCCACTCTCCTCATCGCCAAATCTTCGGTCACAATAGAATGCGCCGAAAAAGTTCTGATGCCCACCTCTTCCGCAATTTCTCGGATATTCACACGACGGTCCTGCATCACCACAGCGTTCACTTTGGCAATGACATGGTCATTTCGGCATATTGATGGCCGACCAGAACGTGGCTCGCTTGCCACCGATGTGCGACCGTCTTTAAACCGCTTGTTCCACTCCTTAACCTGTGTGATGCCCATAGCATCGTCACCGAAAGCCGTCTGAATCTTCCGAATGGTTTCCACCTGGTTGTCGCCCAGTTTCTGGCAAAATTTGATGCATTAGCGCTGCTCCAGTTGTTCCGTCATTTTACTTGCATTGGAAAATCTACACACTACGTCACTCGAACACTGCTTGACAGCAACTGACGCTATCTACAGGCGGGAAAAAAATGCACGCTTGCGCACGAAGATTCACGGTCGGCTCATGCAAGCGCGCTTGATTCAAATCCATCAGGTTTACAAAATAAAAAATAAGGTCGGATACTTTTCTAACAGAGTATTATAGCATATATACTAGAATAGTATATATTAGACAGTTCTAGAATGGAATAAATTCTGAGTTCATATATCTAAATGAGAGAACTAGTTTAAGTATATTAGCCTAAAGCAAGCAATAGTATATGAAGCCTAGACAAGTAGGACTAAAGACTAGAGAGAACAAGACAAGTCTAGACAGGACTAGAGAACTGCAGACAATAGACAACGCTAGACGAGTCTAGACAAGACAATACAAGACCAGACAAGACAAGACAAGACCAGACAAGACCGGACAAGATCGAGCAATATCGGATAATGGAGGAAAAGACCGGACAAGACCGACAAGATAGGACATGGCAGACAAAACCAGACAATTAATTTGTTTCCAAATTCTCTTTTGTTTGTACATCAATTATTCTAGAATTTCGCACAATTATCGTTCAGCGTTTTTCAATTTCGTCCTCCAATTAGTCTTCCGACAGTTTAAACATTTTTCGCGAGCAATTCCCGGCCGCCCCCGGCGCGAAATAATGGCTTTCTGTTGTAAATAAGCCATTTTGCGTTCGCTCCTCCGACGCGGTCGCCGCTCTAAATAATGCATGCTGGCCGAACAATTACTGGGGAAACCCGAATGGATGGAGCAAAACTGCCCTCCGGTTAATTAACCGCCCTTTTAGGTGTACATTATTATTTCATGTAGCGCACGGGGTGTATAACAAATCCTTGCAAAAAGAATAAGGAAACATTTGTTCTCAGATTATTTTCGAAATTATTAAATTTGACTAGATTTATTACCACTACACACAGTTTTAAGATTTCTAACGATAATTTATATCTTGGCTAGTTTTCTCTTGTCTAGTCTTGTCCAGTTTTATCTAGACTGGACATCTTGTCTAGTTTTTAATTCCAAATCATGTGAAGTATTCCTTGTCTCAAAAGGTTTGCTGAGTGTAACTTTATTGAGAAACTTTCATCTTACTAAATTGATGTATTAATAGGGAGTTTAATTGTAAGTTGGAATTGTGAAAGTCAAATAAACAGTTTTCCAACCCCGGGCGACGCCAGGAATACAAACACAAAGTTTGATTGGTTTTCGAAATGGTTTGAGAAACGAATAAATGTGAAATATCGAAAATTACGAAACCACAATCGAGTTCCAGGACAAATTGAACACATTTTTTTTTAATTCACGCATACATTTTTTTACACATATATTTAACACAGATTTTCGCAAACATTTAGTTTGAGAAATCGACCTTCTTTCTTTTTCTCCAAACATTTCTCTTCTGCATCGTGCCAACTGTTGACTGTCCAGCACACGTTATTTTTCCGACTGAATTTTTTTGATTACCACTTTCTAGATTCTAGTTGTAACAACATTACTTGATATTCCTTTCATCATTTGGGTCGGTGCAAAAGTAATTGCGGTTTTTAGCATTTTATCAAAAAAAAAATAATAATAATCAAAGATAATAAAAATATTAAATTATTTATGGCAAAAGCTGATGTTTCAGAGGGAGATTTAAACAAATTATCATTACACCGAAAAGAAAACCAACTAGACACACAAACTAAACAAACAAGACTAGACAGACAAGAATAGACAGACTCGACAGACAAGAATAGACAGACTAGACAGACAAGACTAGACATACATGACTAGACAGACAAGACTAGACAGACGAGACTAGGCAGACAAGACTATGCAGACAAGACTAGACAGCTTATTTGTTTCCACATACGCTGTAGCATTCCGTCTAAAAGACACTTCTCTTCTTCGTCGTTCCCTCACTGCTGCGGATCGTGACTCAATAGACATTCAACCGCACGTCTCCATCGGTTTCGATCAGAGGCCCAATGCCGAGCAACGTTCACAGGTATCTCCAGCTATTCGGATATCTGATCGGACCATCTCTTTGGACTACGGCCTCTATGTCTCTTGCCCTCAACCCTCCCTGTCACAACCAGTCGTTCAAGATTGTCATTGCCCCTGCGAGCAATTTGGCCAAAGTATTCCAAGACCTTGTGCAGGCAAACCTGAGACAGACTTTACGCCCACTCAATCTTCACTCCTTTCAAGCCAGAGACGTTTGTGCGGCGAGCTGTCCAGGGTATCCTCAGGAAGCGGCGCCAACACCACATCTCAAAGGCGTCTATCCTCTGTCTGTCCGATCCTTTCACCGACCACGTCTCTGCCCCATAAAGAAAAATTTAAAACACGAGGGTACGGACTAGGTGAAGTTTTGTCCTCTTAGTTATGTTACTGTCCAACCATATCTTACTGAGTTGAGTCATTGTCGCTTTAGCCATGCCTATACGTCTTCTTATTTCAGTCTCGCAATTTCCCTTGCTGGTGATAATAGAGCCAAGGTACTGGAACTTCTCCATCGTCTCGTAATCCCGCAAAAGCGTGGTCGGTGGTAGAGTCATTAATCGGTCCACTATCATCAGCTTAGTTTTGCTTTTGTTAACTGCGATACCCAAACTCAGGCTGACCGTCTCCAGCCGGTGCATCAGTTCAGCCATTTCGATCTCAGATGATGTAAGGAGAGTCGTGTCGTTCGCGTAGCGGAGGTTGGAGAGTTTCTGACCTCCCACTTTGATACCGCCATCCCAATCCTCGAGAGCTCGGCGCATTATGTGTTCACCGTAGAAGTTAAACAGTAATGCAGAAATCACACGTCCCTGCCGGGAACTTGAATCGGCTAGATGTGACCTCTCCCAGCGACACAGTGCCATACGCAGACGTGTATAAGCTGCGGATCAGTTTTATTAGGTGTGTGGGGACTCCGGTTTCAGCAAGGACTTTCCAGAGTTGTGACCATTGACAAAAGACACTATGCTGGCTTTATTGTCATCATGATCATATTTTTAGAACTTGGTTTGTTTAATCCTGGTCAAGTCTTTTAAATTGAGCTGCACTGGAGTTAAAGTTTTTTCACCATCTTTTGTTTTTATTTGCTGTTTTTAATTCTATTTCGTTTTTTGGCCAGATACCTTCCGCTCCATTAATTCTTATTTCGGTTTGGATTCACCAGTGTTCTGTGAGAGGACAATTGAATAGCACATGTGATGCCGAGTCCGTTTCGCCGCATGTGCATAGCGGTGATTCACGCTTTAAAAATCTGTGGAGGTAGGCATGAAAGTTTCCGTGACCAATGATCATTTGCACCACGTGGTATGTCAGCTGTAGATCCATTTTTGTTCAATCTTCTATGTTGGGTATAAAATTCTTCATTCAGAACCCAGTTTTTGAGGCATCCCATCTCAACTGCCATTCCTTTAGGCTGTAAGAAGCTATCATTTGGTTAATAGTTTCCCTAGTTTTCTTCATTCAACCGCACGCCTCCATCTCAGCAAGCGGCGCCAACACCACATCTCAAAGGCGTCTATCCTCTGTCTGTCCGATCCTTTCGGACCTTTCTTCTAGTGTATGAAAGTGGGATATCCTGCAAATCTTCACCACAAGGATTTATGCCTGATGCTTGCATTGCCAGACTATCTGCCCGATCATTTGCGACTACTCCGGCATGATCTTTCACCCAGTGCTATAGTAAGTTGACTCTGCCTGATAGATTGTAGATATGGTGGTCACGACTTGTACTGCGACCTTTATAGATCTATTGTACCACACCCTCCTCCTCCAAGTGTTGGTGTACTTACCCATTTAGAGCGCCTCCTCTAATCCTGATTCCTTTAGGAATTTCTGGATCTGGGTGGGATTCAAGGCCCGCAGCTCCTCTGTGTTCAAGCAGTGAGCCCAAGGTACATCTGTCTCTTGCGGAGTAATGCTCCGCAGTCTTTGAACAGATGTATGGGGGTTTCCTCTGCTGAGCCACAGAATCTGCATCCGTCATCCTCCTCTAGGCCTAGGGCTAGAGATGTTTCCTAAGTCTGCAGTGTCCCGTCAGGACTCCTGTCAGAATTCTAAGCTTGTTCCTGCTTAGTTTCAGGCAAGCTTTTGTTCTCTTCTGGTTAAAAGATCCCAGCATCACCTTGGATTGCCTTAGCCCTGGAAGTTCTTTCCAGGTTTTCATCCATTTTCCTCTTGTTTCTTCATTTAAACTTTTATGGATGGTGTTCACACTCATGCCGCAAAAGGGTTCCGGACCTTTAAAGGGGCTACTGGATCCCTTGTTTGCTAGGTGATCTGCTTCTTCGTTTCCGTCTATACCAGTGTGTCCTGGTACTCAGTATAGCGCTACTTTATTATCCCTGCCAAGCTTGTTCAGCTTCCCCACACAGTCCCATACCAGTTTGGATCTGATGGTGTATGAGCTAATGGCCTTAATGGCTGCTTGGCAGTCTGACAGGATAGCAATTTGTTTTTTGCGATAATCCCTGTCGAGGTTAAACTGTGCACATCTTTCGATAGCGTGTACATCTGCTTGGAAGATACTTGGGGATGTTCCCATGGATTCGAGGTCCAAACACTCCTGCATCAGTACCTTCCTTTGTCTTCGAACCATCTGTATACCACTTGATGGCATTTTGCATGGCATTCTCGGAGACGAGAGTGCTCTACAGTATGCGACTCGTAACTTATTGCGATGAGCTCTGCTTGGCAGATAGAACAGTAATTTTCTAATCCAAACTGTTCATGGAATATTTACTCATCCCCCTCATATACGACAAAGGCAGACCCGACTTCGGTATTTGGATTTTGAGCCAGCTGTATACATTCGAGTGGACAATGTGTTTGTCAAGGTCAGATAGTATTTCATGTGGCTAATATCTGACGGTCGAATAAATTCTTCTATATTTGCACGTGTTTCGATTTGGTTTGGGGAGGCGTTTAATCCAGTAACTTCTCTAAACAGATTTTCCTCCATGAAGTGCATATTGATGGTGAGTGCAGCTTGTTTGGCTTTAAAATCTATTGGAGCAAGACAAGATATGACACAAACTGCCTCTGTAGAGACCTTACGGTAGGCTTTGGCTGCTCGAATGGTGGTAGGACGTTGAGTTTCAGATTTTCCTTTGATTTACACGACATCTGCCATATTGAGGCCCCATAGAGCAAGGTCGGTTCCAAGGCTCCTCTGTAAATATCTGATAGAGCTGATTTATTAAGACCACATTCCTTCTCAGATGCTATGCCCATTCTTATGGTACAGTTTTTGACTTTGGCACAAGTCTGCTTGATGTGGGCTTTAAAATTTGGACATCTGTCGATCAGAATACTATATAATACTAGGTACTTAATATACTCTTGGCATTGAATACGTGCATCTTCAAGAGTAAAAATCGGTCTGCTTTGCCTTGGTGATTTACCGAAGAATAAGGCCTCTGTCTTTGCGGCGTTGAAGTTGAGTTTGCATTCTAATGTCCATTGGCGAAGAATATCATATACAGGGCCTGGTTACTTTTCTGTTTCAGTTCTGTGATTGTTCTGCTAATGAGGAGAAGCATTGTGTCATCCGAGTAGGCAACTAACTCACAGCCCTCTGGAAGGTGTTTATCAAATATCGAATTATATAAAATTTTCCAAAATCCTGGACCTGACTTCGAACCTTGCGGACAAACTTGTATAACAACTTTTTCTATATAAATACCTGGCTCTGAGATAATGGCTTTTTTACTCTTTTACTCTTTTAAACTCTTTGCCAAATCAATTAGGTTGTTCAGACAGTTGAGAGATAAGGCGATGGATAATTAACGGTCATCAGGCGTTATCAAAGGCTCCACTTACGTCTAAGGATATGGCTGCACAATATTTCTGTTTATTGCTCAATGACCTTATGAACTCTATAACTTTGGTAACTGCATCGATGTGTGCAAACTCCTTTGCGAAATCCATACTGATTTTTGTAGAGTAGACCGTGACTGTTGTAGAAATGCTCGATTCTTGAAATTAGTAGTGCATCTAGAAATATCCCTACAACAGGAATCAAGTTAATCTGTCCGAAATCTTTTGTTGCTAGACCAGGTTTATCCACTTTGGGAATTATTAAGTTGCTGCTTCCAGTAGGCAGGAAAGACTCCATAAATAAGGCACTTATTAAAAAATTGTAAAGAAACAAAAAAACATTCCTGGAGCGGATTGGAACGCAACTTAAACAATGTCTGATGAAGTTCCATCGATACCTGGCTCTTTGGGTTCATTCGTGCAATGACCAATTCGATCTCCATAAGGGAAGAAAATGTGTCGTTCGATCCTCCTTTCCTTGTTATTGCCTCTTCTGTGATTTGTCGGTGTGTGTTGCTTTCTGTCCCTGTATCTTCTGGTAAAAATGTGTCGTGCAGAACATGATTAGTCTCTTTTAGATCGAGAATAGAGTCTCCTAGTTTCAAACCAGTAAAGTAACCTGTGGAAGGTTTCTTCCCCCTGATAATTTTGTAAACGGTACCCCAAGGATTCTCATTGGATGTTGAGCAGAATTCACTTTTCCTTCTTTGTCTCTAGGATCCGTGTTTTATACTCCCTATGCTTCTGTTGGTAAAATGTGCGTCTTTGTTCTCTGATTTCTCCTGAACTTTGCTGATATTTACGTCTCAGACGGTTGTTTTGCTTTCGGAGGAGGGTTAGTTCTGGAGTCCACCATGACACATAATGTTTAAAGTGTTTTCTTGGGGGAATGGTTTCTTGGGCAGCTTTAACTAGACATGCGTTAAATGCACATGCGAAGGAAGAAACTTGTTCAGAGGAAAAATATTCGTCAATTGTTGGTGATAAGTTTTTACTAAGAGTTACAAACTTTTCCTCAAAGTCCGACCAGTTCGCTTTTTTTGTACAGAATCCCCTCTGTTGCTCTGGTAACTCGGCATATATGCCTTAGTCCAGCAGATATATCTGTGGTCTGACAAACTTCCCTCGTTCGGCAGGTGCCAGTCAGCAATCCATCTGCTTAGCCTAGTTCTTACTAGAGTGAGATCGATTACACTCGACCCACTGTGTCTAATGAAAGTGGGTTCTGAACCACTATTCAAGACAATTAAATTGTTTTGTAGAATGACTCTTTCTACAGCTTTACCACGCTAGTCATCGGTAACACTTCTCCAGGCATGTGATTTTGAGTTGAAGTCGCCAGCAATCAAGATATCACCCTTTGATCTTAGTTCGATAATTGCTTTTTCTAGAGCGTTCAAGTTATCAATGAATCGGTCGTTGTCCATTCGTCTCGCTTGTGGTGGTAAGTAAACTGAGATTGCATGGAATACCGCAGTATATCTGGACGACAGTCATCAAGTTGTTGGAATATTCGGCTTTAAATTTTGCATTCAGTCGAGGATCTGTGATTACCACAACTGATTTTACGGATGAGTCCCCGGTTTTTGTGTTCTAAATTATTTTAAACTGAGTTGGAAATCCTGGAAGCTTACCCTGAAGGACATGGGGCTCTTGAATAAGAATAATTTGAGTCTTATCTCTCACAATTTTATCTAGGAGGGCTGCGGCTACTGCGTTGCATTTCCCCCAGTTGATTTGCAGGTACTTAATTATGTATTTGCTTATGTTCATTTTGTTTGAGTAAAAAGCAAAGAGAGTGGAGTTATTTATATTTATTCGAAGTGGTAGGGTCCTGGTTGCTGAGTCATCCTCTTTCCCATCCTTTTGGTGCCCGGTTCTCGCTTTGTTGTATCTTCGGAATTTGAGTTCTAGCGGCCGGTAGGCCGCCTCATTTCTTTTATCTTTTTCCTCCCTGATTCTGCCATCCGTACTATCCATACCCTCCTGTGTGGCAGGTGCGGGAGTCTGAATTCCAGCTTTTTCGATTGTGGTTGGGGTGAGATTCAAGGTTTCTGGAGGACTAGTGCCTCCTTGAAATATATCTGGACGAATTATGCTCCTTAAAGAATCCATAAAAGCAGGAATTAATGCTGCGGCCAGCTCCATCACGTCGAAATTTGAAGGTCTTGTGGGTTTAGATGCCGCTTTAGATGACATGTTGTTTACTGGTATATCCTGTATGATATTTCGCCTAAATTCCTGATAAGATATTTTTCCCTGATTTTCATTTCTTGAATCGATGCTTCTTCTTTATTTCGTGCATGTTCTAGAATTTGACTAGACAGACAAGATTAGACAGACAAGACTTAGACAGACAAGACTAGACAGACAAGACTAGACAGACAA